>DVQM01001943.1:0-10941 GCA_018231645.1 Heliconius ricini | reverse complement strand
CGGAATTCAACGCCGCTCTGCCTCGACACCAGAGCAAACAAAATAAAAATATAAGTTTAAATAAATATTTAATTTCCTCGAGTCAGGAGCGTCCTACAGTCGCACACTTGTGTCCCTGCGCCACGACTAGTTTCATTAAAATGTACTATAATATGTATTTTTAATATGTCGTATGTTTCAAATTTTGATCATCAAAGGATATCTCAATATCCGCGTGATGCAACACTCACATTGACATCCGCTAGTGACACCCAAGAGGAAGTGCTAATGGGCGTAAAGTTTCCTTTCTCAGAATTGGTATACCTTTAGTTTATTTAAAAACAGTTCTAAAAGCTCCTCCTTTAACTGTGATATTGAATTGTGAGAGTTAATGGAGCTCGTGCTGGTTTAGAACTTGTGTCTAAATTTAATAACGAATCAAAATTATGATGAGTATTCCAGCGTCTGATTGTTGTGCTTTGGTTGTGGATTCGATGCCCACTCGGGTAAATGAATTGTTTTCATGTGTGATAATACAATGTGCGGTGTTGAGTTTCGCACCTCAACAAACAATTTTGGAAGTAGTTGATTTATCTATATAACAGGCTTTGAATCAACAACTACCATTTTACATCAAAAGATGATATACGGCAATAAATATTCAGAAACGTTCTTTGTTCATAATTATACGCTTCAAACGGACTAAACACAATATTTGGTTATACCTCCTTATTATTGAATTCCAGGAATGTATCTTGAATGGAGTCACGTTGTAAAATGTGATGACGCTCCGCTTGCAATAAACCGTAGAGAATTGCACTTGATAATAATATCTGACCCATTTTCCTAAGTTACCGGACGCTGTGCGTAGACTATCTATTTTGGTTTCATCTCACTGTACAATGTAAGGTATTTGTAATTCGTTTCGCGTCGTTTTCTTGGATAATTGGTCGTTTTTTGTTGTTTATATTATTATTCTTGACTATTATAGAATTGAACGTGAGCTGAATTCTTATGTTTGTACTTTCGTGTTCGCTTTGTTCTTGCCGTTGTTGCCTTGTGCGTTGCATTTTTATAGTACGTTCGTGTTGTTTTTTGGAAATTTTAAAACTCATTTTATCTCTACATGACTTGTATTCTTTGAAATTAATGTCTATAATACTACCTTCTTAGTCTATATTATGTTAAATTAACCATTTTCTCTCCTATACTATTTTTTTTTTATTTTAAATTCTTGTTATTTTTTTAATACAAGTAAGAAAACTTTATATCATCTTAATCTTTATATCGGTTGACCTTCGAAATCACAGTATCAAAGATACTGGAGGAAGGTCACCCAAAAATCATGAGGATCCCCCGGAATATGAAGACGTTGATGACAGTGAACGAGGCGAAAGAGGTATGTAGAGACCGTAGCGTTTGGCGTTCTCTCTGATTACTTACACTAGGGACAAAGCGTGAAGCTAAGTTAAGTTAAGAAATCTTTAGTTCGAGAGTGTGTCTAATAAACCTAACTAGGTTTAGTTTGTTAGTGATGTAAGCTCATATTAATATTAGCACTTGTTCACTTTGATGTAAACCAGTCATACGTGACTCGACTCATGCCACAGACTAACATAATCTTATATATGTAGACAGTCGAATTGTTACTTATATAAATTAGAATGACGAAACAGAAAAAAAAGTCAAACTCATTTGATCATTACACGAAATCAGGTAAATTTCAATATTTACCATAACTTTTTTTCACCATATTTAGCAAAAATCTCTCCATATTTTTATGCGTTATCATATCGGATGTTATCTTCCGTATCAGCACTTCAACGCGTCCTGATAGTGTCACGCAGACCGAACCGCTTTCTACACGTCTAGTCAAGCTATAAATAAATATCGCGACAGGAATTTTTTGATAAAGAATGCATTTACGCTTTGCTTAGGTAACGAAATGAAATGACAAATAAGCTTATATGTTATATTTAACTTGTTTTTTGTAAGTATATAACATTGTATTGGAATATAAAAAAATTATGGAGCGTTTCTGCTTGATTACTTCAATATACGTACTAAAATATATATCCTTTTATTAATTATTATTATTATTATGGCTTATAATTCGATTACATTTTTTTATTTACTGTATTGTATTGAATTGGAGGCATTCTGTGTTGAGTGGCTTAGCCCAACGCTGCGCTTTTGCGTCACCAGAGCGAGGAAATGAATTGAATATTTATTTTCTTACAGTGGAAATCTAACCCACAACCTTGCAGTCACACGCGTGCGTCACTGCGCCACGACTGGCCTGTGTTTACATTGATAAATGTTTACTTTGTTAAGTAATATTACTGATTTATGAGTTTTATCCTACACATGAAAGAATAAATACAAATGACTGTACTAAAACTATTTTATAAAATATACATGTATATAAGATAGGTTAGAGGCGTATTTGAGAGAGCCGTGGGGGAGATGACATCTGTTGATATTGTCAACGATGTTATTATTAGGTGCCAAATTTTTGACGGTCTCTCTGTTTAAACGCGACGACGCGTCTGTAATATAATAATCAGTTAAACACTTAATTTACATATTTCATTGGTTAATATTATTTCAACATATAATTTTATATAATTAATTAATTAATTATAATTGTATTTGACTCACGAAATTGGTTGTTTTTTCTTTAAATTTTCTTGATGCATTGCAAACTTGCAAGTTTAGTTGCGGAACTCAGCACCGCGCTTTGCTTTAACACCAGAGCAAAGAAATGAAAATAAATTAAACATTTCGTTTTCTTCGAGTGGGAATCCAACCCATAATATGTCACATGTCCCTTGCCTTGTTACACTGCGCCGCGTTTAGCCTCACTTGGCCTGCTTTTTTAAATGTTTTATATTTGAATTTCAATCTTAATTGTATTTTTTTTATTGTCCACAGGTAAGAGTAATTTTATTGGTGTTCCTTCGTTACCTAATATTACGTAAGTAGTTTTTTAAGTGAAGACAAATTAAATTTAATAGCTGTTCATTCAATAAAATAAATATATTATTTTTATCGTTTTTGTTTAAGAGATATGCAAAACAAAATAAATAAAACAATATATATTAAGCTTAAAGTAATAAAGGTGACTACTTTCCAACTATATAATTGAAAAATGTACATCGAAAACGTAGTTTACAATTTTGTTGTCATTCCATAATTACATATTAATTTCAATAGCGAAGTTTCATAATCATATCATTAGGCTAACCGCCATTTTCAATCGAGTAACGACGAGTGAAAGTGTTATACAATATGTTATTACATATTTTATTTTTATATTTTGGAGATTAACTATAAGAATAATATATTTTTATTGTATAACATAATATGTTATTATATAAAGCGAAATATACTAGCGACAATATACGAATGATCGCTAAACGATTTGCGATATCGATTTTTATAGTGTTTTTGTATGTATATGTTAGGTTCACACGAACGACTGCCAAGACAAAGAGATGTATTAATGATTTACTTCAACGACCCATAATTACTGCACCATAAAACGGTTTCTTTACTGGTTTTATGTATATGTTGTGGAAGGTACGTTCCGTGACACCATTTTCACTACCATTTATGTTCTTTAAACTTTTAATTGGCCGCACTGACACTATTCAATAATCGTTATAAATAATATTTTGAACGATCCAATAATAATTAACAAGACATATGTAAATTGATATAATATATATAAGTGTCAATTTAGTCTAAATAATAATACATAATTGTAAATTTGATTTATAACTGAATTTGTAAATTTAGCTCTAAATATTGTATAAATATTAAAAAGCTAAAATAATACCGCCGTGTCCAGTGGTGGGACACTTTATCTTACAAATCACCTTTATTATAAATACAAATATTGACAACGTCAAGACTGTCTGCGTTGCTACTTTGCTATATTTTTAATTTTGGCATAAGCTAACATGATATACTTTTTTTAGAATTTACCGTATATTTTTTGCTTTTGTTTAAAAAACTTTTTATAGAGAAACACAGAACCTCGTAAGACTAGTTCAACATATAAAAAAATCTATGTGACATTGCCACGGGCAAAATAAATTTATTCCTGGATACTATTTGTATAACGTAAGTCACTAACTAATAAGAATTCTCTCACGCAGTCTCTTTGACCCAATTCCTTTATTATTTCGTAACATGTGCTGAACATCTTAAAATAAACTCTATTTAAATTACTTTTCGATAAACATCGATAGACGGAGAGATGTCTATCGATGTTTTAGATGCGTACATATGTATAGTCATTTGTTTATTTCTTTTACTATTACTACGTGGATGCATTTTTGAAAAAAATATAATGTTATAAGGTATAAATGGGAATGGTGTCACAATTTCTGTAATGTAAACATAATTTTGGAAAATTTGTAAAAGTTACTTGATTATGAGATCTAACTCCTTATATTTCCTCAGGGGCTCAGGCTAAACTTTTTCTTTTAATTTTCACGCCGCACGTCAGAGGAGCACGCGCCGCTCCCTACTTTCTGCCAAATAATGAATTCATTGTGTGTTGATTCACGAAACAGAACGCCGCGCTTTGCCTCAACTCAAGAGCGAAGAAATAAAAATATTAAATACTTCATTTCCTCGAGCTGGAATCGAACTCACAACTTGTTGTGTTTACAGGCACACGTGCCTCTGCGCCACGAATGGCCAAAAAAATTGTTTGTATAAAATGATGAATGGACGGAAGAATCATACCTTCATTGTATATAATCAGACCTTGTTCTTAACGAATTGATGTACTAACTCGGAACGATTACGTTCTAACAAGGTTGTTATTCGATAAATATATTTCCTAGTTACTAATGTACCTATTGTAAGTTTCAGTAACTCCACTGGTACTTTAACTATTCTGGAAGCTGACTAATAGACTGTGACTAAAAAAATAGATAAATCAGCTTCACGCTGTATCTCGCGTATAGCGTGCTAGAAAGAGTGAATTTTGCGTTAAAACACTCCGTTCACCACTTTCCGATTGAATATTTTTTACAGTGCCAGAGCATAGAAATGAAAATATTATTAAATAATAATTCATTCTCTCGAGTGGGAATCGAACCTACAACTGTCGCGTTACAGTCACACCCTTGTGTTCACCACGAGGGCTTCAGTTATGACTATGACTAAACTGTATTAAATTGGTATGCTTGTACATAGAATAGATTGGATTGTGTATAGAATAGATACATAGAATAGATTGGAGTAATTTCGCATTACCATTTCCCCATACTTTACGTTCTCATTTACATTGCCACTTCGTTTATGATCGATATTTTGTAAGCGAATATCACAATACAAAGATGTACCGATTTTGTAACAAGATTTAATATAACAAATCAATTCTACATTCACCTTTCCAAGCACTCACATACACACGCGCCACGGCAGAAACACGTTGAATTACATAAAAACAATCGCGTTTTCTCGATCACTTTTGTTGGACCAATATCTATATGTGTGGTAAAGTAGGGCAATCTATCTATAAATTCTGCGCGTGAGTTGTCTTAGCTCTCGCAGAAGAGGCTCAAGGTCGCTGGAAATGTTCCAGAAAGCTATTTTTCTCTATTTATCGAACTTCACACGCTTAGTTTTATTAAGTATGTCGTCAATTGGTCGGATGAGTTGTTTTAGTAGTTCCACCGACGAACAGCAGTTAGTCACTGGACATCATTATCGCAAAGCTGCGCCGGTATAAGTTATTTTCTTTGTTCGGTTCGCCAGTTTCTCACGTTTTTTTTAGCGTATATTCCTTGTTTTATTGTGTAATCTAATATATATGAAGTTAATTTTTTATATTATCACTTCTTATATGTGAATATGTGTATTGAAATTGTCATACTTGTATTATAATTGTTATTTAAAATAAAACTTGATTTTCGCAAAAAACAAAAACCAATTCAAATTCAAATAATTTTATTCCAAATAAGAAGTTACATGCTTCATTTTTTTAACGTCAAATAATTTACCCAATAAATGGTACTTTTTTAAAATGCGTATTAATTATTTGAAAATTACGGTAATTAATTGTAAAATAATTATTATCAGTAACATATATTATAGTCAGTTTGAAAAATCTATATAATGTAACAAACATTGTAAAGAAAACCTTAAATGTTACTTCTACTAAAGCTTGACTGATTGAGCTGTTCATTTAAATTAAGTTTTTGAGGCCACGTTTTAACCTGAACAATCGAATGTATCCTGGATAACACTTAACCAATTAAAAGGACAGCTGGAAAGAAAGCTCGTAACGGTCAACGATAAAGTTGTAGGTTTACGAGACACTCGATAAGCACACAAACGCGCCGGCCTAACCGTGACTGTGCAATTGAAATAATTTAAGTTTCACAATCGCACCTTAACACAATAGCTGTTAATATTTCGAAATAACCATAACTTGGACACGCGCCTTGTTTGTTTGTAAGAAATAGAAATGAGCGAGTCCTTTTCAACTTTTCCCGCTCGGTCCTTTTCGCTCTTCTTTGAATATTTATTAAGCTTACTATTGCCAGTTCAAGGTAGTCCTTGATTTGTCCGCGCTGCTTGTGCTGGAAACCGAACTTGAGGCCTAAGTATTACGAACTTTAAGTCTTTACGTACATTGCGAAAAAGCGTTGTATGAATAAATACATATAAAAATAAAAAGCGGATACTCTATTTTTATCTACACTTATCGTCTACGTTTATTTAGCTACTTGTAGCCGTCAATTTATTGTATAATAAATAAAATTGTATGAAACATTATATATGGTGATATAATACATTATGTACCGTTGTTAAAAAGTGACGGCTAATTATATATCCTTGTATATATCTAAGGTTAACCCCTTAGTATACTGTGAGCTTTCAACTTTTTTTTAGTGTCACGCCGTATCCGGCACACAGCAGGATAGGCTTTATATCTTATTTTACGCTAAATACTGGAGGTATTGCGTGCTGAGTTCCGGATCTTAACGCCGCGCCTTACCTCGACACTAGAGTGAAGAAATGAAAATATTAAATGCTTGATTTCCTCGAGTGGAAATCGAACCTATAACTTGTAGCGTTTACAGGCTTGCATACGTCTGCGCCACGACTGGCCTGAACTTTGAACTTCTCACTCATTTAAATGTCATATCTCCTTGTTAAGAGTACGTAATTGAAAAATTGTTGCATCTTATATTAAAGAAGTCACTTTCACTTCAATTTCTGGCACTTTTAACTAGCCATTTGACTTTAAGTGATTGATGGTAGTCATGTACACTTTGATTGATGGACTGATTGATGTTGTCTTCTAATGTATAATTATTTTAAGACATTTTTGACATTCTTAATTAACATATTTGACACTTGCAAATTTTGTGCTTTAGATTGTGTTCGATGTTGTGTTTAAGAATTATATGAAATACTGATTAAATATATATTGTGCTTATTCCAGAACGTTGTTGCTAAATAGAGCGCAAAGTTTTGCAAAATTTGGGGAAGGTGGGGAACGGGAGCGGCTTAATGCAAAAGAAGTATTTTAACATTAAGTTCTTAGGTTCCCAAGGTTCCTCTTCTTTTCCCTTTTTCCTAAAAAAAAATCTGTTAAATACAGAGAGATTTTTTTCGCATGCATGCATAATAATGTGTTCAAAAATAATAAAAAACTCTTTACAACAACTACACGACAACAACAACGATTGTTGGTTGAGATTCTAATGTAATGCAGCCATTACCTAGTTTTTACTCGTGAAGCTTTCGCCTAAACTATCTTATAACAAAGTAAAGTGTTGCGGTATTCAGTGCGTTGTTTATTATGTTGAAGTTGCACTACAAGTTTACATTCTTGTATCAGGCGACAATAACCCGAAAGATTTATTGTCGAATTGCTTATATCTTGTAGAAATGCAATAAAAAAGAGTAAGAATGAGTGTATTTTCATGTAATGGCTTGTAATAAGAAAGAAGAAATAGTTAAAATATTATATTAATTTAATTAAAATATATTATTTTGAATATTATTTTTGTTAATATTATTTTTTTTTAATGAAAATTAGTTTTATTAACAATACTGTAAGCGATGGTGATTTGTGAGAAATATCTATATGTTATAGCGTACCGTGGGTTTCGACTATAGTAGATATCTTTAAAAATAGAGAAAGCAATACGTCGTATAAGAAGCATGAGTGTGACGAATGGATATTTATAAACTCGAACTGAATCTCATCAAGAAGGAAATAGAATGAGGTACGGTCTTAATTCATTAAATAAAAAAGACCAACTTAACGCTATATTCCGCATATAATAGGATAGGCAGGGGGAAATTTAAGACATTCATTAAGACAAGTATGTGGCGAAACTCAACGCCGGGATTTTGCCTGAGTGCCATTTCGAAGAAATGATATAAAAATATTAATAAATCATAATTCATTCTATTAAGTGGCGATCGAACCCACAACCCGTCGTGTTACCGTTACACGACGCCCTCAATTCTTTATATATATAATAATGGCTCGTTATAAAGATTAAAACACAGTAATAAGCCACACACTGTATATAAAACAAAAGGTAAGATAAGCACTATTTAATTAGCTAGTTGAAACTGTAATGAACATCAATCGAAGCGTGGGATTTGATGTATGTAGATAGTCGTCGTGAAAGCGTCTAAACCTTTGTGTGATACCGTGTTGTTTGTATTGTTGTATTTAAAATTCGATGGGATAGAATTATCTCTTACGAAATTTATAATTTTTCTTAACAAAGACCTATTCTACTTATCTTTATTTTGAAGAATGCCGCATGCAAGCAGCAGGGTAGACAGAGGGAACCTAGTGTTAACACACTCCGTTCTTCATTTCCTGCCGAATTTTAGAGGCATTGTGTGTTAGTGGCTGAACTTAACGCCTCACTTTCTGATCTTAACACTAGAGCGAAGAAATAATTTAAATACTTCATTTCTTCAAGTGGGAATCGTACCCATTGCCTCGTAACTACAGTGGCACGCTTGTGTCCCTACTCCACCATAAGCCTCTGCTTTGTGCTTTTCTAAAGAAAACTATTTAGATAATGAACTGTACGAACTTGAAATAAGGCCTCAGTCACATTTATCATGGTATAGTTATCAAAATCTCGTTTGCGTGATCTCCGACAAAGAGTTCTTTGTATAATCGGTAGAGGTCGGCGCAGAAAAAACGGCCGCGTTTTTTTACTGGGCAAGTGTTGAATAATGATTGAACTAATTTTTTTGCCTCTATAATATTAAAACTTAGTTTTTGTTCTTCTTTTTTTTTATAACACTGGTTAAAAACACTTTCTTATATAACTATTTTGTACATTTAGTTTAATTTAGTTGTTAGTTGATCATGGCGGAGTGTTTAATAATGTATGTTATATAATTATGCATTTTTAGTTTCACATTATATCTCGCACATGGCAGCCCTCTCGCACATACCTACCAGGTAGGGAACCTAGTGTTAAGGAACTCCGTCCCCATTAATATTAACACAATAATACTTCCCCATTTTCCACCGAATTGTGGAGGTATTGCGGGTCTAGTGTGAAAATCATATCACATGTTCACGGCACAACAGTACAAAAAACATATGATTATATTTTTGTTACAAAAATTAAAGAATATGATGCTTGTTGCTCTTTTTGTATAAGAGCATTACAGTATGATTACACAAAATGTATATCCTCAAGCGAAACTTTCTGATTTAATCTGCACCACCTGCTTCGGAAGGATCTTTTTTCTCTCAGTTTTTCAAGGTGCGGCTGCACCTGCAAAGGCGGATGCATATGTTTCATTTGTTAACTTTTTTATAATATTTATTTAGAATCTTACAGTCAATTTCCTTCAAAAGGAATGTTGATTTATATTTTTTTTCTTTGGCAATGTCGCGACTTTCATTTTTTATCAATTAACATTTTCGTTAATATATTATTATTGTATTATAAGAGATATATGTTTATATTCTTGTATCATACTCTTGGGTACATTACATAGCGAAGAGCATAAACAAAAAACTTATATTCAAGGAACAAACAATAATGATAAAATCGTGACTCGTGTCGTGAAAGTACCTGATGCGATAATGCCTCACATATTGCATATGCACACGTAATATGCACGTTGTGTTATTAGTGAGGAGCGCACTACCTTTACCTTAGTAGACTCTACCTATCATTTGAAATCAGCTACCCGTATTCGCAGTTATATACTAAAAAAACATATAATATGAAAAATGTACATTAGTCTAACTTTTAATTTAAATAAAGAATTGAAATTGAAATTGCGTCGTTGTGGCAAAGTGGCACAAGCGTGTAAACGTTAGTGTCACTAACAAACACATTGTATTTTATAGTACAAATAACATCAAAATGGAAATTTATCGAAGTATTATTTAAAAAACCGTCATGCAATTCGCACTGTTTCAGTTTTATTACTTTGCTATTTATTTTTTTATTAGGTATATTTTAAGTGCTGGAACTTAAAAGTAGGTCACGTCGGTAGGCAATGTGACACTATTCTATATACACACATATTTAAATACAAGGATATTAAAATAATATTAGAAAACTGCATAAAACGTGGTATTTTTCTGATAACCATTTCGCTTATCTTGCTCTCTAAATCGTTATTGATAAAAAATATATAATTTTTAACAATTTCAAAGTGTTATTCCACACTTTAGAAAGAAATTTCTAGAAAGTAAATATATAATTATTTATTATTTCACAAGCGAGAAAAGGAATTATTTAATATTTTGATTTCTTTGCTCTGGTGTCGAGGTGCAGCGTTAGGTTTCGCTCAACACGTTATTACACATACACGCTAATTTTCTAAACGGGTTCCTTCTGCCTACACTGCTGCTGCTGCGGCTTTGACTTCCACTACTTAACACATAATGCCTTCAGAATTCAGCGGAAAGTGGGGAACGGAGTG
>DVQM01001942.1:0-10944 GCA_018231645.1 Heliconius ricini | reverse complement strand
TTACGAAATTTATTAAGAAGTTAAAACTTACGGCACGTATAAAGGAAAATTCCAGTTATTTTTCAAAAATTGACAACTTTTTGTATTCGTGTCACTGAAAAAAATTATTAGGTACAAATTTTAATTTATACTTAATCTGATACAAAATGACAACTTTAATAAGTTATTCTTTTGGTGTATCTCTATTCTTGAAACTGGTACGAAACTCTTGTGTCATCAGTAAGACTTGAACTTGACCGAAAATATTGATTATTTCATAGATTGTATAAAATGCCTGCTTTCTATGTATATTCTGTGTACCAATTATTTATTTATTTAAAATATGTTACTATTTTAAAAACTGTACAGGAGCTAATATACGTTATTTTACAAAGAATATCGTGAATCGAAATAAATAAATTAATAATTAAGGCGGTTGCGATATCTCTATTTTTTAATTAAATAATCATCTAATTCAAGCGGGCAAAGCCACTAGCAGGCCGTTAGTATTGAATGAATTTCGTATTCTCTCTTGCCAGATGGCAATTATTAGTAATTACTAATTATCTTATATCGTATGGTAGCGGAAATTTGTAGAAATCCCCCTACAAAGATGCTAAGTTTAAAAAAAAATATACACATAACACTTCAAAACTATACCTATTTTCACAAACAAAAACATAAAATAGAAAATATTGTTTTAATTACTTCAAAGATATTTAAATAGCAACAAACGAAATTATTGATACATGGTAGCCTCTAGTATTTAGCACGCAATGCCTCGAAATTTATGCAAAATGTGGGACACGGAGTGTCTTAACACTAAACAAAAAAAGAAACCCTGCTTGCCGTGCTATGCGGGGATACAGCGTGACTCCACTTTATTATTTAAATTACGCTACTTCAAATCTTTAGTTCTTTTTGACATTGCAAGTCAAAAATAACATTAATAAAGAACTTTCAAATGTACCAAGCAAATCAAAGTAAAATTAATTTTATTTACAATATCCCTTTACTTTTTTAAGGCCACTACAATATAAGGATTACTAACTGGTTTCGAAAAATGTTGTAAAATATTATTGTGGGAAAATTCAAGACGCGATTTTATACGCTTAATCTGAACGTAGCATAAAACTTATGACAAATGTCAAAATTTCAAAATTCAAATTTCAAAAAAGGTTCGTTAAATTCTTCTTGCTAAAAATACAGGCTTAAAATTGTGAATACGTAAATATTGATGTAGCAATATTTTAAAGGATAATTCTTAAATCGTAAAACAACAATGACAATAATAAAATCGTGTGTTAATAAAATTTCTAGTATACAACCATTAGAAAAACTTAAAGCTAAATTTGTTTTCCCAAAAATAATAATTTTTGAAAGCGAAAGAAGTGTTGTTATAGTGGACATTATAACAAAAGAAGAAAAAGATAAAAATTTTTGTCACACGTTTAAAGATGATGTAATTGATTACACTGTACGTGGTCATTACTTATGGCTAATTCTAAAATCAAGTGAAATCTACATCTTAGATATCATTAGACATATTATTTTGCAAATTAAATGTGATAGTTATTATAGAATACAAAAATTTACTAATATTGATTCTACGTTAATACTTGTAAGCGAAAGTGGAGAACATGTTAGAACTTTATTATCTGATCAAATTCTTGAAGAAGAGTTTAACAAGGGTAGTTGCGATATAATTGTCTCTTTAGAAAAGGTGTCCATGCAACCCAAACAACATTACATTAAAAATGTTAAGGAAGAAATTGATTTTTATATTGATTCTGAAATGCTTATGTTAAAGTGTAATACTACAAACCTAATTAATGAAATGGACACTAATACAGCATTGAAAAGTTTCGTTCAATGGAATAACATGAAAGTTATCAGTAATGACACTAAAATGTGGATCTTAAGTGAACATTTAAATTTAGTATCTAAATTTCAAAGTCCTAACTACTATTACTATCCATTAGGGGCATACAAAGATTCTTTTTATTATTTAGAATGGAATAAAGAAGAGGTATGTAATGTGCTTATTTCTATAGTTTGCTTCTTTGATAACTAATGTTACTTAAGTTGTAGGCGAGATCACAAGAGACAGTCACTTTGTTTCAATCCAACCCACATTATTTTATATTTATTTACATTTAATATTTAGGAGTGTCTAAAAAACACTATGATCCCTCTGCCTACCCTGCTGTGTGCGGGATACAGCATGAAGCTGATTTATTTTTATTTTATTTATTTTATTTTAATATTTAATTACATCCATTAGACATTATATATATTTTTAGATAAACATTATCCATAACTAACTTTCAGGTGTACTCCATTAATTCTTATATTAAACTTCATTTTGAAACAAAATAACATTTAAAAAAAAATTATAATTGTTATTTCTTATCATTGCAAACAATGCCTTTTAACCAACTTCCTAAAAGAAGGAGGTTATCAATTTAACTATTTTTTGTATATTAACTTTTTAAGAAATATAAAAATAGTTTAGAATTATTTCCAGCAAGTACATTCTTGGATAAGTAAAAATAGCACCATAGAAAATATTTTCTACATTTTTTAGTGTTATTTCCAACTTAAGTTAAATATACTTAAATATTGAATGAATATTGAATATGAAACAAATGATTTTCACTTAATGTATGTATGTAACTAACAATACACTAAACAAACATGTTTACTGCTTATTGTAATGTTATAGTTGGCACATATGCTTTACATAAAAATGTATGAACTTTGATAGATTTTCATTCTCTCTATTACTAAAAATTCATTTAATACACATTTTTGTTTCATCAACACAAAACAATTTATCACCTGCTCTTATTCACTCTATTTAACATGTGCAGTGCAGCATTTATGGATAACCTTCACAAGTCTTTGAAATGGAAGTGATCTTGACTGATGGATTCTTGGTCCCTTTAGTTTATATTATTGGTTTTAATTTTTTTTTAAAACAATTTAGTCTCAAAAGCAGAACTGCAGAATCATCTTCCAGGACATAGGTTAGAAGTTCTTGTTGGTGGAGAATATTTTTTTTGTCTTCTTATTGAAGAAATAATTTACTAAAATCACTAATTTATTTGAAATATATGTGAACACTCAAATTTTTAAATTCTGTTAAAGCTTTAAAATTATGTTCAAATATAGTAGCTCTTAAAATAAATTTACATTTTCCTTTGGTACAAAAATTTTTGGTTACAGGGTAAACTAAATATGTTGTCTTTTCCTCTATCCATAAAATCAATAGCATAAGTTAGCTAGGGTTGATATTTGCTTCACATATTTATAATATGATGTCAAGAACAAAAAAACTAACTTATTTTTCTTTTCAGATTGGGATTTATTATGCTTCTACTTCTTTAGTTGAAGAACAACATAATGGAGATTATGTTATTGATATTAAGAAAACACAATCATCTCAAGGAGCATTTAAATCTAAGTTAGAATCCATCATTAATACTGCAATAATAGAAAATCCTGTACCAGACTATACAATATCTGAAATACAGGTATTATTTAATAACATTGATGATTATAACTTTCTGATAAGTATGGGTAAAAAGCTTTGTCAACATAATGTATCATATAAATCTATATTATATCCACTTCAAAAAAAGATTTATGGAACTAATGATAAATTTCTTATGAATTTAATTTACGATTTAATTGTAAAAATTGATTTATTAGAGTATGTAATTTTTAGAGGTGGAAATTTATATAATAATATTGACATTTTTGAAATGAATTTTGTCCAACTCTGTATAGTATTTATTTCAAAGTTAGATGCAGATTTGGCTTCTATTTGTTGGTTAAAGTATTCAGAAATTAATCATACTGTAACTTCAGATAATATAATAAACATTTTAAATGCCATTCCACTAAATATTAAAATGGGTGCACTAGTAATATGGTTTCGCAATTTTATACCAACACTTCTGGATCAAAACCCTTTCTATATAGATTTATTTGTAAAATGGACCACAAATAGAGTTTTTCATTTGGAACAATCTACATATTGGCCTAAAATAGGTCTGAAATTTATAGAAGCTATTGTAGATGTTTTAGAAACATCAATAAAAAGTATATGCATCAGACCAATTTCTATTGATGATCTTGGAATTATAAAAGATCACATAAATTATATATCAGAATTGAAAGAGAAATATAAAATTAATATGTTACTAAGTGAGTTAAGTTCACTGAGTTCATCTGAACTAGCCTTAATTATGTTACGACGATGTTACACAGAGGATTTGGAGTCTTACTTACAAGATTGTTTAGTCTCATATGCTTCACGACATCTTCTAGATATTGATGACATTTTACGTTTGTATATAGAAAGTGAAGCTGCCAGCTGTGGTGGTAACATTGATGGTCAACGTTTGAACATATTACTAAATACTTTTCATTCTATTACCAACCGACTTCAATGCCTCCTGAGTGTCCTGAAAGTTTTAGAAGTTCCTTGGAATGCAACTGTACTATCGATTGCGACAGACGGCGCTGCATTGACTCATAAAGATTTTACTATCACAGAAAATGACATGGAACTTGCCAAAGAAATCTACATTGAATTAAATTATGCGAAAATAAAAGTTATTTTAAAAAAATATAATTTACCATTAACATGTACTGATTATATACTGGTTATTCATAAATTAGTAAATACTTCACCAGTAGATTTAGAAGATTTAAAAGTTATAACAACAATTTTAACAGATTTTGCTATTTATGCAAATATTTCTTTCATAGATAAATGCTTGAGGGATTGTGAAACAAACACAGCATTACAATATTTTCATAATCTTACGTTTAAAGACCGTAGAGTTATTATAAAAGCATTACAAAATAAATATGAGCAAATAATAAATGGCACTATATCTAGTCCACTAAATGAAAAGAATTACCTAGATTTCTTAAAAGGATCTTGTTTACTTAATAATATACAAATAAACAACTTGGAAAATCTGTATCACTTAAAAAATTCATACAATATAAAACTCAATTTAAATAGTGTCAATAATCATAAATACTGTACTAAAGAACTTAAAAAAGTCAAACAAAATGAAGATTTCGAATCATGTTCTGGCCGTGGAAGATGTATATCAAAGCTTATTAACCAAAATTTATATAAAGAATCTGAACTGATCACTAAACTACGTCAAATTTCTTCTAGTAGATCTGCACGAGTGCTCGTGGAATCAATGATTTTGTCTGAAAATAAAGATGATGATAATAATATATCAATTTTATCCGAATATAAAGATGGCAACAACCCTTTTCTTTTGGTGGAATCCCACAATATATTATCAGAAGTTGTCAGTGCTTGTAGTGAAGGTCATCTTCATCAATTGCTCAAATATTTATCTATACTTAATGGACTTATACATACTAGTGTTATATTGAAAAATCTTTCTGTGGCATGGAAGTTTCAGTATATATTTTTGTCTATGTCTTCCATTAACAGTTTTAATGATTTAATACAATTTTATTCATCTGTTTCATTAGTAAACATTACAGAATCATCAATTTCTGATATTTTGTCTAAAAGCGACTTTATTCCATTAAGAATATTTGCCAACTTTGCTAATCTTTCATCAAATACAGGATTATCATTATATGATAATATTTTAAAAATGAGATATAAAGTTACAAAGAGGCTCCTTACAAAAGTTTTAGCTTTTCAGGATTTTGATCAAACTTTAGTAACATCTCTCTTACTGACGTTGAAAAATACGGAGGAAATGCAAGACAAAATGTGGCTTTTAGATTTGCTAAAAGGGCAGTCAGACTCTCTAACTCCTTACGTTTTAAATTATTTGTCTTCCCCAGTTATTCGACATACTTTTGAAATTGAGCATATTCTACCTACTAGTACCATGTCGCATCCTCCACAGTATATACTGAAGACAAAGTTTAATATAAATTTATCTGAAATAGCAATTGCTGAAAACACTGAAGAAACGTGGGATGGGAAAGTACTTCTGTTTTATTTTTTGAGACATAATCCGTACACGTCCTTCGATCGTGTTGTGGAATTGTGTAATACTCTAAATGTGTCCCTCAATAATGGTTTTTCCTTATTGCTCATATCTTTATTAACTAATTGGGATTTGAAATATAAGATATTGGAAAATGACTTAAGTTATCGGGAACTAATTATTGAAAACGATGCTGCAGATTTGTTTTCGAAATGTCTAATCCTTTGGGAAAGTATAGACGATAGGGAATTTTTAATAGACGTACTCAACGATTTTTGGAAAAATGGAGAGGTGGTGATTCATGGTTGCACAGTCTCTATTAATCCTTATTTTTATGAAGTATATTTTTGTATTTATCACTTAACCTTTTCTGCGGTAACGGAGTCAAAATATTTAAAAGAGTATTATTTATTAAATTTCTTAAAGGGATATCAAAGGAAAAGTGCTCCAAAACAGTATGAATTTGAACTTTTCTCAGGTAAAGGAATTTTTCCTGAAATCGGAATGTACCGATTACCTTTTCATCTTTTTATGCGTGACGATATGTGGTCAAACCTGAAATCAGAAATAACATTAGAGACATATGAATGTTGGCTGCCTGTCGTAGCTTTACTTTCTCTGGATGGAGATTTACAAACGGCTAAAGATATGATATGCAGTAATGCAGTAAAGCAAACAATGACCACTCGCAAGAAACCCGATAATGACGTTTCCAAAGATAACGAGCACTGGCGCCTAACTTCGCGTGAAGAACCCTTACTGCGCGCAGCTCATCGATGTGTAAGCTATATAGCGAACATGGAGTGGGCGAGTGCATGTCTGTTTTATGTACTTCAAGGGTGTGCTAGAGGTGCAGACCAAGTACAAGCTGCTCAACTTTGTTACCAGTTCTCTCAAAGATGGGCCACTGTTCAACCTGGAAATCGGGCTGTCAGGCAAATGGAAAAATTGCATACCACACTTTCAACACGTCATGCCCTTCATAAAATAAATTGGGCCTGTGAAGAGCTTATTCGACTGTCAACGGAACCCGCTCAACTTATACACGCTTTATATTTACATCCAAATTTCATAGAAAAAATAGTGCGCTACGATATAAACCGCGTAGCAAATGAAATAGCTGACAAAAATAACATTAACATTAGCTCAATCAGAATCCAGTTATTGGAAAATATGCTTGATAAAGTCTACAAAGAGAAAAAATATTTACCAGGATTGGATGTAAAAGAGTTAATTACGGCTAAGTATATACTAAAAGCTACTTGCCCAAAAATGGGGGCGATATATTTATCTAGAATTGCCTTTGATGATGAAAGCGATTATAATAAGTGTAAAAAACTAAGAGCCCTTCAGTGTTTGATGAGTGTTGTTGAACCAGACACAATTATTAAAGTTAGTAATCGAGAACGCGACGTTCTTTGGACATCTTTATTAGAACTACTTCATATTGTCAATCTAGAAAACATCGACATGCCTTGGATTGTCGCTACATTTACGCAAAATAAGGTACTTGCTATTAACCAGCTAATTCAAGCTGGAAATAATAATGAAGGTCTCAAAATTGCAGCCCAATTAGCTCATAAGTATGGTAATATAGATATAATACATAATGTTATACCTCTTTTAATCCGTGCTTCTTTATTTGAGGAAATCATACCTCTTTTGTTAAAATTCCAATATCCACCCGACAAAATTATTTATTCAGCCTGGCGTGCAATTATTTTAAATCCCTTTCAACGTGCAGATTATCCAATCACCGATCGCCAAAAAGCAAAGTGTCTCCAGGCTTTGAACTTATTACCAGTATGCCCTGTAATTAAAGATGAAGATTTAATTGAAATATGGAAAAATTGTGTGAGATGTAAATGTTTAGGTTTAGGTTGCCTCGTTTTACCATACATGACTCCTAAAACAAGGCAAAGCCTTAGTGAACTGCATCGGGTCGATAAAAGAAATCTTGTAATCAGCCTAAAGAATTTGATTTCTGAAAGTTATCTTGTGTCGGGTGCTATGCATGTTTTGGAAAACTTAACAACTAAATCGTATAAATAATTAATTATCAGAATCTTATATTTTATAAATTTAATTGTAAATTTTCATTAAAATTAATTAAGGAACAGATTTAATACTAAGATTCTACTTCAATTTATAGTAATTAAAATATATTTTTTGTATTATATTGTATACATGTTTTTTTCCACCCTAAAGGCCGGCAACGCACCTGTAGCTCCTCTGGTGTTGCACGGGGCCGTGGGCGGCGGTAATCACTTACCATCAGGTGACCCGAACGATCGTTTGCCTTGTCCTTTTCCATAAAAAAAAAATACATGTTATGTGTTGTGATCATATTTATAGGAAGTACCATAAGGCAATATGATAAGCTTAATATAAATATGATAAGCTTAATCGTTCTAAAAATATCAGAAATATATTATTGTCATTAAAGGAATTGATGTGAAGCCTGCTTATTATTGTACAAAATTATATAAATTTTTTGTTCTTTGTGTTTTACCATACTTAAAATTTGTAAAAAATATACAAAACAAGCTATAGAATTTTCATTTAATATATTTATTATCATTTATAGATTACATGATTAACTATAACATTAATAAATGAAAACATATAGTATTTAAAATAATTATAATTAACTTAGTTTCAAAAAAAATTTAAAGTCACTTCGTCACTTTTTTTAATTAAAAAATTTAATTTAAATGAATTTTTAAATTTAAAACCACACCTATAATCTTTAAAAGTACTAAAACAGTCACCACATACATGTAAATTTATTTCACAATTGGGTACAGTAGAGCGTCAATCCAAATTAATTGGGTGGATTAGAATTGTATTGATTCAGCCATTCATATTATTTAATTAAATGAAGATGCAAACCATATTTACATACATAAAAATCTTAATGACAAATATTAAAAAAATATCTTAAATGACAAAATGGGAAATAAAAATAAGACAGTTTTGTAATTATCTATACATAGTATATACAAAGTAAGCATTAAAAAATGTAAAATTTTGGAGTCACAGTTTGGATAAGCGGTTATCGGTTTGTTTGATCCATGTTTGGATAATTGATTCTGTATGTAAAATATTTATTTAGTATCTGATAGATAACGCACACACACAACTAAAATTTAAAAAAAATTAACAGTATTTTTTGTAAGTAGGTATGTAAATGTCGAAGAAAGCAGAGAAACACTAAGAAGATTTCACTACATTTTACTAGATTAATTTTCCTATGTTATGTTATAATACTATTAATGTAGTAATAATGTAGATGCCGGTTGTAGTGCAGGGGCACAAACTGTGACAGGAAACGTGACTGTTTGTGGGTTTGATCCCCACTCAAGGAAATTACGTATTTACTTAACAAGCACTTAAGTGTCTTAGCACTAGGTAGGGAACCTAGCCTACCCTACTGGGTGCGGTATACAGCGTGAAGTGCATTGATTTAATATTTATTTTAAGTGTTAGTTTATCTTGCTCAGACAATACTTTGATTATGAAGTGAACTACACAGCATAATATTTAAAATGAATTTTTAAGAATATAATATAATTTGAATTATCAGTAAATATTATTGATTGAAGTAAATAAAATCTACACTTATTTAACAAGTTAATGTGCAACAATTGATACAAGCACTTTCAAATATTTATACTTTATTAAATACAGACAGAAAAGGAATATACTTTTAAATTTGGAATATTATGTTAATTATGTAAATTAGAATTAATGATGTATAGTTTATTTAATTTTTTAATAATTTATATCCTAACATATGGATTGCACGTGAAAGACAGTGAACGTATATGTGAAGCAGCAGGAAGGACCATATCAAATAAAGGTGAGTAAATTCCATGACTACGAGCCAATTGCTCTGGTGTTTCCTCCGACTTGTTAGCTCTTCGTGATATTTCTACAACATCTTCGCGAAGGAGTAAAAGGAGCAAGGTTGATTTACAGTGACTAATTGCTGCTGCCAAATGGATTGGTGATTGATCTGAAATAGAAAGTTTTAGGGCATGTCAAAGAAAAGGAAATTAGTATTATGTTGAGTTATGAGATTTATCCCTACTTGGGATCATGAATATATGTATTTTTTCCTTCGCCCTATATTCCACATATACCAAGATAAAGGGTACCTAAGGGATTTTTTTTTCTTTTCACGATATCTGACGTTTGCTCTCGGCACCAAAGGCCGAGAGCAAACGCCAAAGCGGGGTAGTTACCCCGCTAGGGATAAAACGTGAAGCAAGTTTAGTTTTTAACTAAACTTAACTAGCTTCACGTCACGACTCGATTTCGGAATGAGGCGTATGCGGCGGTTTTCCTTTAATAGGTTTATGGCTGCGTGCGACGTTCTTGAAAAATGGCGTTTTATCTTACCACGATAATTTTATTATTATTTTGTTTAAAAAAACAATTTTACATTTTTGGGATATTTTTTTTTATTGTATAAGGCTTTTAGCTACTCTATAGCTAAAACTGTGTTATATTAATATGTTAAGCTCAGATCATTGCGGACAGTTGCCTTCCTTTCACTTTGGTAAAAATATAATTAATAAAAATAAAAAAATTGTTTGTAACCGATGACAACTGGTCGTGTAGAAAAATTTAGAAGTAATATAATAGCAAAACTTAAATACCTAAAATATAAAAATAAACCCAATTTACTATATGGGAACTTTTTCAATGTTATTAAAAGTAGGTTTAATGCTATATTTACTCCTAAAATTTCTTGTGATTTAATGATTGGGCGACTGTGGGGATACACATACATAAGAATAGACAAAAAGTTTATGAACTTTATAGTCCGAAAACATATAACCATAGTGAATCATGTAATCGTTATATTAGGGTCTATTTTAATAATAAAAAAATAATTTAATTAGCTTCACGCTATATCCCGCACACAGCAGGGTAGGCAGAGGGAACCTAG
>DVQM01001941.1:0-10945 GCA_018231645.1 Heliconius ricini | reverse complement strand
GGTGGCGGTGGGCCTGCGCCAGGGCAAGGTGGTCATCACGGTGGGGGATGGCCCCGGCTTTTACACCACTAGGATATTGTCCACCATGCTCAGTGAGGCTATCAGGTATGTTTGTATTATTGCAGTAGAAACTTGATTATCTGACCCCCAGTTATACAAATTATAAACTATTAACCGCGACCAACTAAATGTAGTAAATACCTACAAAACGAATTTATTTATATAATCTAGGAAAATAGGAATGTACTCATCGTATGTTGGAAAATATATATCTTAATATTTTTTTAACAATCATTAATTTACATTGATGTTGAAACAAACAAATTTGTTTTTAATAAACACAAACGACACACGCGCCGTCGTGGCGCAGGGTGTATTGTAACGTGGCGGTTTAGATCACACGTGAAGACTCCCCCACAGTCGATCCCCACTCGAGGGAATGAATTATTATTATTTATAAATATTTTCATTTCTTCACTCTGTCACCAAGGCAAAAGTGCAGCGTTGAGTTCCGCCACTCAACACGCAATGCCTCGAAAAATTCGGCGAAAAGTAGGAAATGGAGTGTCTCAACATTAGGTTGAATGTGCAGGGTGCAACGTGAAGCTTATTGATGCATTTGATTTATTTAATGAACACGACATTATGAGCTACATATGTACCAAATTCACTTTTCCGATTGCCTTACGACAACAAATTAGTTCAGTTAGATAGATATTGTATAAGTCTAATATCTCACATATTGACATTGACTTTAATTGAGACCTTGTTTAACTGTTAATATAATAGTAAGGGGTAGTGCTCCTTACTTAAAAAAAAAAAATTGTTTGGGTCTGTAGTGTGTGAAGTTTATTGACTGTTGTTTAGACGTTGGAATATTATTTTTATTTCACATGTGCACCTAGCTAAGATTAAAGTCAGGGACTCACTCACTCACTGTAAATGCATCTTAGACGACGGTCCCTTCATTTCCCTCCTCACTTGCTTTTCACTATTATCAATATCTTTTATTTAGAGTAATTAAAACTGTGCTTTCACTTAAAATATTCAAGATGAAAACATTCTGTATACACTAAATTCATATCTTTATACGTTTTCTAAAAAGTATTATCTACATATTTATGTTCTTCTTTTTTTTAAATCACCAACACAATAACATTAAAATTAAAGTGTATAAATGACAAAGACCTAAAAATTAAATACAGAAGGATCTGTGATTACGAATCTTAAAGCTACAATATACAATTGTTATGACAATAAACATATAGATAAAATAAATAAATAAATCACAGCAGAGTGAGTAGGTAGAGGGAACCTAGTGAGGAAATCAAGACACTCCGTTTGCTATTTTCCACCGAATTCTGGAAGCATTGCGTGCTGACTACGACCACGACTGGTCTCCAAAAAAAATACAATGCAAATATATGAAAAGAGAAACATGTAGAAATACAGACAATATTTTTTTTTATCTATTGGACAATGATTGCAGGCAAATTTTAGTGTTCTAAAAATTTAAATTAAATTCAAATTGATATTTCAAACGCAAATAGTTTCAAAACTAATTATAAAACAAGCGTGTGACTGTAAACAAAACGGTTGTGAGTTCGATTCATACTTGGGGAACGAAATATTTAACATTTAATTGCTTTGCTATGTTAATTTAAGTTAATTTCTTTACTCTAGTAACTAGGCACGGCGCGGCGTTGAGTTCCGTCGTTTAATAAGTGATGGAAACAAAGGTCTTAAAAATTTGGCGGAAAGTGAAGAGTGAGGTGCCTTAACACTAGGTGCCCAAGTTCCCTCTGTCTACCCTGCTACGTGCAGAATACGTACAAAAAACAAATCACATATGCTTACACAGGTTGCTCCAGGAAGGCGTAGATCCTAAAGATCTAGACAGTGTGACGAAACAATTTGGGTTCCCCGTGGGCGCGGCCACGTTGGCGGACGAGGTTGGCATCGATGTCGGCTCTCATATTGCGGAGGACTTAGCTAAGGTACGTAGATTGATACGAGCGAAGATTCTAAAAACACAGGCAAATTTAACCGACCCTTGATTTATTTGAAATTTGCAGCAATAGAGGATTTAGAACACATTTTTCACAAAATTAACAGCATAGGTGTATGAAATTTTACAAAAACATCAACGTCGTCTGCCCGTTTGGGGTCGATCATTCCGTAACCAAGCCCTCGTACGCTCGCACACCGCGCGGCTCGTAGGCTAAATCATTTTTTAATAAATATATTAACTATGGCGCAACCTTCAGAGCTAAACATTTTCATTGCAGATTTTTAAATATTTTTTTAAAGGACAATTTTTGTAAAACATTCTTTTGTTTTTTGTGTCTCATAAGGTTGTCTCTTAAGGGTTCAGAAAGCCCATTCTGGGTGATCTTTTCTCATAACAACGAAATTCTTTGTTGCGAAGCAACAGCTGCTTAGTGACGACTGTGATAATAAGATGCATATCAAATAAAAAGGTATTTTAATATCTATACTAATAAAATAAGGTGGAAGAGTTTGTTTGTTTGTTTGCTTAAACGCTAAGGTCTCTGGACCTACTGGTTCGATTAAGTTATTTTTGGTTTTGTATTGTATGAATGTTTTGATGTACATAATATAATTAAACTATGTCTATAGAACTTATTAGTTATTAATAGTTAATCGAGTTAAATTTTGATATCGTCGGTAATTAAATTATTTTTAAAATTATATTTTCAAATTTTACGAAGTTGCACTTGTAACACAGTTGCGCATGTAGGCCAGTTGTGGTGCAGCGGCACAAAGTGCGACTGTAAAACCGACTGGTTGTGGGTTCGAACCCCAATCGAGGAGATGAAATATTTATTTAAATTTATATTTCCATTTCTTTGCTCTGGCGTCGAGGCAAAAGCGCGGCGTTGAGTCGAATTCGGCAGAGTGTGGGGAGCGGAGTTTTTTTTCACTAGGTTCCCTCTGCCTACCCTGCTGTGTGCGGGATACAGCGTGAAGCTAATTAAATTTTTTTCCACATGTACAATCTGCAAGCTTATAAAATTTTAAGTTAAAAGAAACTAACATAATTATCAAAAATAAAGAATGTTTGTATATCTAAAGCTAACATTTTTAATTTGAAATTTGATTTTTCAATGTTGATAGACTGAAATTGTAAAATTCAAATTTCAAATTTAAAAATGTTTCAATTCATCCCATTTTAAGGTATTACAAATACCATAAATTATTTTATTAATTTTACATATACAGGCTTTTGGAGAGCGTATCAGTGGTGGAGATTTGAACATAATGCAAGATTTAGTTAAAGCTGGATTCATGGGAAGGAAATCCGGCAAAGGCTTCTATGTATACGAAAAGGGTACAAAGAATAGAGATGTGAACCAAGAAGCCATACAGATATTGAAAGAGAAGTACTCTCTCGAACCCCGTGGAGCCAACAGTGTTGAAGATCAGCAGTTAAGAATGGTATCAAGGTTTGTATTTATTTTGTATCATCTTTTTTTTTATAAAGATTTTTCCAAACTTTATTCTTTATTTTGTATATAGCAGAGGAGGCAGATAGAACCTGGTGATAGGTTAGATTACCGTTGCTCTCTTTCTGACCAATTTTCGAAACATTTCGTGTTGAGTAGTGGGACTCAACGCTACGCTTTGTCTTGTTACCACAGCTAGGACATGAATATAACCCATCCCGCTAATAGGAAACGAACTTACAAACGTCGCATTTTTACAGTCAGTTGCATCACAACTACATCAACATATGTACTATATTTAACAGTAGAAACCCCTATAATATTCAGTTGTCAAACATAAAGCAAATTCGTTATTATGTGTAAATAATATTTTTTTTTCATGTGCAACTTTTTATTTGTAGATTTGTCAATGAAGCAGTATTATCTCTAGAAGAAAAAATCTTACACAGCCCCCTCGAAGGAGATGTTGGTGCGGTATTTGGTCTAGGATTCCCACCTTTCACCGGAGGACCATTCAGGTATTTATTAAATCATTATTGTATACCTGCTACCTAAAATCTAGGCAACATATAATGAAATTGTAACTGATCGGTGTCTGTCTATGGAAGATTTATGTTGGTGTTTGTACACGATAGTCTTAGACAACAACAGCTCTACCAATTTAGAGACAATATTTACTTTTTTTTTTTGGCAACTTTCCCTTAACATCTAGTGTTTAAATAATTTAAATCGGTTGTTAAGTAAAAAAAATATATCAATATACAGTATTTTGTAAGAAAATTGCTACAAAATAATTTCACAAAAAAGTTTTAACAAATTGGCTGACACTTAGGTTTTATTTACAATGTGTGACTATTGTTTTTAAAATGATTATTATTAGAAAACGAAAGTAATTCATGTTAGTAAAGTAAACAAATGATTAGTTTAGTTCCTGACTAATTAAAATAAACAATTATTACTCAGACACTTTTGCTTGAAATTATTTAATGCAATGTACATGTATAGTGTATCGCAGCTAACTAATTAAATGTATGCTCAGGTGGGTCGATCAATTCGGTGCTGATAAGCTTGTTAAGAAAATGGAAGAGTTCCAGGGGCTGTACGGAGCTCCATTCAAACCCGCCCAAACTCTTGTTGATATGGCGAAAGATAACAGCAAGAAGTTCCACAAAAATTAAAAATATAAATATACTAATTTAAGTATTGGTTCCCTTTCTATATTTAAAATACTGCCTTTTTGATTTGAAACTTTATTAGTATGTTCTATTGTTTTTTCCAAACAAAGTATTTTTCATAATGTTAAAAAATGAATCTATTTCATATAATGTAAAATGGATGTTTGTATTTACATTAGAGTGACTGTCAATGGTTTAGATATATTTATTTAGATATAAGAAAAGATATATTTTGCTATGTATACAATCTATTGGTGCGAAAATGAAAATGCATATTATAGACTTAGTTCAACTGTCTCATTTAATTTTTTCAGTGACTACTTTATCTGAATAAAGCTGAGAATATTTATATTATTTATAATTGTAATGAGTTTTATTTTTAATGTAATAACTAAATAATTTAAACCTTTGTATTTCCTAAAAAATAACTGTATATTTTATATCTAAAGTTTTAATAAAAAAATAAATGTGCTACCTCTGATTAGGAGAGAAAAAGAATAAAAAGATACTAACTATTCATTAAGGAACAAGTTCAAGTTTCAAGCTCTACTGTTTGAAAGGAAGAAGCTTATATTTCTATATAACTGGTTAGTTGAATCAAATCTCTAGGTTTAAATTTTCTTTTCATTGTCACCAATGTCACGTTCTACTTATTGTTAACCTACTTCTGTAAGATACTCCTGTTTCTGTTAAGGAGGTGGTTATCAATTCGACTGTACTTTTTTAATGTTGGTTTCCTTAGAACTTTTGGCTTGGTGAAACAAATTTAAATATACGATACCAACTACCCCAGAAATAATTGGATGAGCCTGAATCGAACACCTCATAGTAGACTATTGAGCACTCAAAAAAGAATACAAAAAATATATGTCAAAAACTGCATATTAAATAAGGAATTAATAAAAAAAATATGTTAAGACACTCCGTTCCCCACTTTCCGCCGAATTCTTAAGGCATTGCGTGTGAGTGGAACTGAACGCCGCGCTTTTGCCTCGACACCAGACGAAAAAATGAAAAATTACATTTAAATAAATAAATATTTCATTTCCTCAAGTTGTGATCGAATCCACGACACAGTTACACTTGCGCCACAACTACTACACCATGCGCCACGACTGGCTTCATTGAATTGATGATAATTGTAAAAAATATTTAAAAATTGAATCAGCTTCACGCTGTATTCCGCGCACAGCAGGGCAGTAGAGGGGACCTAGTGATAAGATGCCGAGTTCTGGAGGCATTGCGTGTTGAGTGGCGGAACTCAACGCCGCGCTTTGCCTCGACACCAGAAGTGAGAAATGGAAATATTACTATCACTTAAATGTAAGTAAATAAAAAATATTTATGTTCGCTTAATTGCAATAGATGATTATTCTCAGCTGTGGTATACAAAAACGCGAATTAGTATGATATTATCCATAATTTAAAATGTTTAATGTAAAATAGATTCGATTAGAAATATTTTTACACTAAGTTACGTACAACTTTCCCGACTTCAAATATTTAACAATCTATATTGAAGTATGAGTTAATACTGGTTTAACATTTACCACACAGTAAAAATCGTTTTTGTACTTATTGTACATTATAAAATACAAAATGTAGGTCAAGTCTATTTAGAATGGATGTGGGATGTAATATCTAATATACGCTATAAGTGGTAAATGGAAAAAAATGCTAGGGTTACTACTGTAATGATTCATTTGTAAGAAAATATTATTAAATTATATGAATATAATGGATTGTTAAAAAAACTATTTGAATTACACTTTGTTTTTATTGTGAAAATCAGTCATAGAATGTTTTTACATACGCTTCAATTTCATATGCTATGACATTTTCGTCTGATTTATTACTAACGATCAAACTCGGGGCTTCACCCGCTTGAACTAAACGATTATTTATTTAATACACTGTATTTGTAGTAAAATAAATGTTTCAATTCAATTATAATTACCTTTAAAATAAAAAAAAACAAAGGCTCTCGAGCTCTACTTTTTGCGATATTTTTTTGTTACTCTACGACGTCCATTGATTATAGCGTGATATCCAACATAAAAAGAAATACTGTTAATAGTTCCTGAGATGAACGCGTTCATTTAAACACACTCTTCCACCTTAAAATGTATACTAATCTAAACTAATATAATAAACTCTAAGAATTTGTTACTTTGTTTAAACGCTAAGATCTCTGGTTCTACTGTTCCGATTTACTTTCTTTTGTTTTATATAAAAGCTGAATTCTTCAGTAGTGCTATAGGCTATAAAACATTACGGTATAAGTATAAGTTATCCTTAAATAACAAAATAACAATAACAAGGAACGCCAACCAAATGCTTTTAGTGCGTGAGCTTCAAATCTAAATCTCTAAATAGTAAATTATATGTCAATACTTCGAATGACAAAAATATTCAATTTTATTAGTTCTAAAAAAAGTTCACGACAGCATATATTTTTCTATAATAAAAAAGAATTGTAAATTGTAAAATCCAATTTCATCGATTTTTATTTAATATGTATATTGAAACTTACGAGCGAAAGTTATGTCATCATCAAGAAAATTTAATGAAGATAATCTTCGGCTTTTATAAAATGTAATTTGGACATATACTTTTCGAAATATGTAAAATTAAAATATTTCAACGCTCTGTTTACAGCCACGTAGTATAGTATTCATTTGTTACATTGATATTCATTTGTTACATTGAATTGATGTATCTTTTGTTGACAAATGCAGCATGATAAAAGTAATATAGGTGAGATGCGGGCGAAGCCGCGAGAGGCACGCTAGCGTGCCTCTCGCGGCTATTAGTATTAGATATCTTTTGCTCTTTGTATCAGCTGTGTACACGAGCGATATGCTAGATACTGCGTACCTGCAGTAAGGTAATACCTTAAGTTTGTCTACTTGCGTCATTTATTTGCTAACTTTGAATTAAATTATGCATACGACAATAGGATATACATCGATGCAACATGCTCAATACGTAAATAAATAAAAAAATTGTAACTGGTATCATTAAATTTATTTTAAAAAAATATGAGAATATGTTATATATTTGTACTTTTACAATGTAACATATGTCTGTGTAAACCTTAAAAGCAATTTTTCTATACACCCTCTTCACAGTTCAATATAACCGTTCTTGTTTCCATAACTAAACCTATATTAAAAACAACATAAATAAACCTATATTACGTGTCTATTGACCCCAAATAATATAAGATTGTACAAGAATAAATATTTTGATCCATCAATTAAAAACCACAATTGTACTTATTGATGCACTGGACTTGTACAGGATTAATCACAATATAATAAAAATCAATGATTACTAAACAACGTAAAATAATATAAAACAAAACATTTTTTTTAACTAAGGATTTTTTTTTACTTTTCCCTAAAACATATAACTGAACATTGAGTTCGAGTATATACTGGAATATCTACTGTACATATACTAGATACAGGATTTACCAATATTTTTTTTGTATTTTAATGTGCGCTAATTTTAATAGGTCCACTATTTTCAAAATTAACTTCAAAATTAAGTTTCAAAATTATCCATTCAATGCGGGAGCTCTTCGTATGTATGTACGGCATTCTAATTTTAGGTACTAATTAAAAAAAAAAGCAGCACGTGATTTCCTTGTAACGTCAAATTGTCAACAGACTAAAGTCAACGTCAGTTGTTAAGACGTTAATATGGAATTTTCTTTATTAAAATATTTTTATTATATTAAATAAATTTACTTGTGTATAAAGTTAATATAAATAGAGATTAAATAAATTTTCAACGTAATATAATAACTACATTTTTTATTTTCAGTGATTAACTATGAAAGATTTCTAAGGAAGATCGTCGATGCTTGTTTTAAATATACGATCCATTTCCTTTAAGACTGATAATAAATAATATGTTACTCACATTACAAAAAATAAAAAATAAAAAATGGAAGAGGATTTTGGAACACAGTGTATATCTTATGATTGTTTTTGTTTTAGTACCAGGTTTTGTATATTTTGAACTCTGCATAGTGCTACCCACTGTAGTGGAAATTTGGACTATACCTTATATATTTCACTATATATGTGCTACATTTCTTTTACTTAATATTATTGGTAATATGATATATGGCATGTTTACAAATACAAGCATCAAGGGTAAAATTATGGAAAGTGAATATAAGCAAGACTGGAGCTTGTGTAGTGTATGTGAGTGTCTTCGCCCACCTCGAGCATGGCATTGTGATACATGTGATGTCTGTATTTTAAAAAGAGACCATCATTGCACATTTTTTGCTTGTTGTGTTGGTTATTATAATCACAGATATTTTATGTTCTTTACATTTTATATATTTATAGCCATGGTGTATTCATTTTATTATAATATTGTATTTTTAAGTAATTTTATTAAATGGAATCATGGCCTTATAATTGGTAAATTTGTATTTCCATTAGCTAGCTTTGTAATTGATTTTGGTGAGGAAAGTTTATATGTATTTTTAGTAGAAATAAATTTCATTGTAGGTGCATTTACTGGTTTTCTATTTATATATCACTTGTGTAACCTTTTGAGAGGTAAAATAACACCTGAAACTAAACCTGCTAATAAAAGCATATCTTTTGATAAGGGCTTAAAATATAATTTGATAGAAGTTTTTGGTCACAGATGGTACTTAGCTTGGATTTCTCCATTTATTCAAAGTGACTTACCTGGTAATGGTCTAGAGTGGGTTGTTGAAGATAAACACAAATAATCTTACAGTCCTGTATATTGTTGACAAATATATTAAAATGTGTTATTTTTTTAATGTAAATATCACCATAAGTATTTAAACAATTTGTATTGTTTCCACAGGAAACATATATTATGCAAGCAATATGTACAGTAATAAAATAAACATTTATATATCACAATTAAAAAATTTTTTGTAAGTATGCCTGTTGGTGAAAATTGCCCAACAGTTTTATTTGAATAAAAATCATAAAAATTTTCAAGATCAATAATTAATGCTTATATGTTTTGCAAAGGATAATTCACTGCCACTATAAAGAGTAGCCTTAAATTATACCATCCTGTGTATTTGGAATGATTACATTGTTTTCTAAGTAATATTCATTTAATTATACACAAGTATTTGTCTTAAAGTTCTTCAAGGTGTAATGTTATATGGCTCATTAATAAATTGTTTATAATTATAATACAGCTTATTTTATTTTAATCTACATACCCTTTTTTTAAAAATAAATTTCTAATCTATCGAAACTCTAAAACAGCAAAAATATAGTATATATAGTTTACTGTCAGATGAAAACTTCTATCTTACTTCGAGTAGAAAACAATTTCACTTTTGGATAAAACTGTGTTTTTGTTAAGATAAATGTACAGAAAATGGAAATGTTAATTGCATTAAGGGTGGCGAAGACAAAAAAAAAATAAATAAAGGAGACTTAAGGGATAATTTATTGATAAAATTGCGAGTTAAATAAATAAATCAGCTTCACACTGTATCCCACACACTGCAGGGTAGACAGAGCAAACCTAGTGTTAAGATACTCCGTTCCCCACTTTCTGACGAATTCTGTATATAAACCGCATTGCGTGTTGAGTGGCAGAACTCAACGCCGCGTTTATCCTTGACACCAGAGCGGAAAACTGGAAATATAAATGTCAGTAAATATTTCCTCTCGAGTGGGGATCGAACCCACAACCAGTTGGTTTTTTAGTCACACTTTGTGCACCTTGCGCCACGATCGGCCCCCAAGGTTTCTTTTGTAAACAAGCTATAGAAATATATTTTACATTGTTTATTAAAATAATAGTACATTCACTATAAGACGACAAATTCATTTATAAAATAGTAGTACCGTAGTTTTTACGAATAATGTAACTTGTAAAAATATGTTTCCTTTCCCATGTAAAAATATATGTAGATGCGGTACCGTATTTTTAAATGTTTTCCGTAAAAATAAAAAGTAAAATTAAATCCACGTCAACAGTCCTTTAAAATTCTTTTCAATTCTACAAAACTATGGTATCGTACTCTACTAATGTGTAATACCTCATAAATTAATAATGTTATGATCAATTGTTAATTTTTATTGCGTAGTACAACAGTCAAGTTAGATTTAAAATTATAGCAGTGCAAAGAAGTAAATAAGGCTTTTGGTCAGATAGGCTGGCTGTGAGATAGTTATTCCAAACAATAGCGCGGCTGTAACACAATAGTAACGCTGAACGCGTGGTGTTGGTGTGCGAGAGTGCGCCGTGAGCAGTGCGCAGGGCGGGCGGGCGGAG
>DVQM01001940.1:0-10945 GCA_018231645.1 Heliconius ricini | reverse complement strand
GTTTTTCGCTTTCTGCCGAATTCTGGAGGCATTGCATGTTGAGTGGCAGAACTCAACGCCGACATGTATTGTATATGATTATAATTAATTTTAGATATTTATTTTGGATTTTTACTAATGCCAATCACTAAGTATATAAAAAGGTTTTATTTTTTTTTGTTTGTGTTAATCGTTTTCAAATATAATTTAATAAATTAAAAAATATTTCTATTTGAAACAAAATTGATGCGATTGCGATTACATTTCAATTTAAAAGTATCTGACTGCTTGAACGCCATTCATTAAATATTTTTAACATTTTTTTAAATATTCTTTTACACTGACAAAATAAAAGCACTTTTTCAGAAAACGTGTAAAAATAACTCTTCGAAACAGTCAAAGCGCTTTAACCACTAAGCCATAAGTTCTACTTAAGCTACGTCAAAATTGTTATAAGCTTATGATAATTATGAAAAGCATCAGTTCAAATTCATTCAATTTTTTTAATGAAAAAAAAACGTTAATAAACAATAAAAACATAATTACATTTTAAATACGCCCAAAAAATACATTTAAAAAGAATAGAAGCTCATTGAAAATATTTTTCCATGCTTTCACCTATTTTTTGTGACATGCTTTCTTTGACACAGCCTTTCGTTTGCATGCAATACTTTTTTTCGAACGTGCTTTACGGGAATAACGTGCTGAAATATAAAAATTTGTAAGTACAATGTGAAAATGACAATTTACATTCAATTTGCACCATGGTTTTGGATTCATTTCCAAAAAAAAATGTAGAGATTTGTATATGTAACTATTAGTTAAGATACATATTTTATATTCACAAGGTATAAAAAGGAAGATAGGAAAAAGAGTGTTGTGTCACTATATATTCTGCCACATGCAGTATAAACGTGATGACATGATATGATATGGGTATATTAGTTAGATATATTAAGTGATATTTACATTAAAAATTTATTTATACGTGATACAAAAATGTTTGATAGAGAATGTTTGTTTAAATTCTGTGCAATTTAAAGAAAAACAAACATTCCACTCAAAACGTGCTTTTACATGAGTAAATTAATCAATTAAATTATATTTCACTTTTATACCTGTATAGTGCATATTGCGATACATATCGGGACAGTTGCTAGAGACCTGAAAAAATAACATATATTAAAACAATGTCACAGCTGTATGTGCTCCTTTATACCTAAATAACTCTTTACTAAAGTATCATATATTGATTTTATTCATGCAATCCATAACATGATAAACTTATTCTTCTTTAGCTTCTCGTTATATTCTACACATAGCAGGGCAGATATAGGCCACCTAGAGTTGAGACACTGCTTTCTCTACACACTGCATAATCTTCAAGATATGACTTGTATTGCTGAACTCAATGCTATAGTAAGCGAACGTTTTTTTTACTTTCTCTTTATTGTCTAAATATTGTGTATACTACGATGACATCCAAAACTAAATTAAGTGCAACCATTTAGAAAAATAAATAAATCATTATTTAAAAAAATCTCATAACAAAAAATCCTATCCATTTACTCTATAAATATACACCTACATCAAATTTTAAATTTTAAACTTCCAACTCAAAGTCAAGGCGACAACTAGTATTAAATACAATATTAATTAAAATAAAATATCACTAGAATACGAGTAGAATGCAAATAGTTCTGTATTTCTACTCCAATAGGTACAAACACTGACTAGGACCGCAGAGAGACGCGTTAAATTAATTAATTGAGCCAGACAAATTATATTTTGCGCTGCGACTGGTAAGTCACTGGCTCCAAGCTGTTTGTTATTTATATGGAAGACTAAGTCGAGTCAAAAATATCATTATATAAAGACTTCTTCGTTAAATGAAGTTTTAAATGTAATATGATTTGGCCAGTCGTGGTGCAGGAGCTTAGTTTGATTGTAAACGAGAGGTTGTGAGTTCGATTTGCAATCGAGGAAATGATATACTTAATATTTTAATTTTTTACGCTCCGATGTTGAGGTAAAGCGCGTCATTGAGCCTCTCAACACGCAATGCCTCCAGAGTAAGCCTCTCCGGCCTTCCCTGCTATATGCGGGATAGTTCAAAAAAATCGAATGCAAATGTTGACTGAACGCAATGGTTAATGTGAGTGACAAGTTGATCACGAGTGAGTTACTGAGATCGCTACGTGGTGGAACAGCTTCTGACTGTAAGCATGGTGAGTTCGATTCTCACTTGGATGAATAAATTATTTTCATTTCTCCGCTTACTAGCTTACAATACCTTACTCAATACTTTATAATTTGAAACTTAATAATATAGTAATGGGATGTTTTTTTGTCATTTTTCATAATATTGAAGTTAATTATTTGTGAGAGTAAATTTACAATTTTGTAAAGTTTAAAATAAATAAAATACATTAACAAACGTCCAGAACCATACATACATACATAGCAGTATGAATGTAAATTAGAATAATGTAGAGAATAGACACGCTAAGTTTAGCACCAAAATAATATAGAAAATTTAGTATTCACGATAGCTTCTTGTATAATTTCTCAAAACCATATAATTTCTCAAAACACCATTTTATCATCCATTGTAGGTGTAAAGCAACCCGTAGATTCGTGGTCTATACAACTGATAAGCGAAGAAGTTTTTATGGTCCATCAATCTTGTAAACAACAAGCGTTGGAGGTAGCTAACTTTAAACAGTTTGGTTTAGCTGGTTAAATTTACTCCGCGTTAGAGATATGTGGAGTTCTTTAGAATAGGATATAAAGAAATTGTTTCTTTTTCTTCATTTTTCTTTGAATGATTTAATGGAAATTCAATTTATGTTACTTTTGAACTCATTTGAACAGTTCAACTTCGGTTTATATATAGCAAAGAGTAGGGCACCTAGAGTCAAGATACTCTTTCGCTCTCTGTTCAACACTGCGTGTTGGATGATATTATATCTCACCAGAGCAGGGAAATGAAATCACTTCCCTAAGTGGGCATAGAACCTGCAACCATCGCGTGTACAATCAAATGCAGTTTAGGTATAATAGTGTGTAAAATATAATTTAGTTCTGTGTATAAATAAAATTCCCCGGTGTTACTACAATCAATTGGAAATGTTTTTGAAATGGACGGTAGATGTTAAATAGCGTGGAGTGAGCGGAGTGGCATACTAAGTTAAGAAATGGGCTGTCAAAAATATTTTGTTCAGGTAAAAAAAATTCTCATGTATTATTGTAAGAAAATAAAAAAATCTGCTTTAAACCATAGTATTCAATAGTAATATTCACCAGCTATAATAGTAATAGTCACCGTGATGCAGTTTAGACTCGTCTGAGAGGATACGAGGATGTAGATTTAAATTTATTTATCGTAAGGGAAAAAATAATTGCTATTAGCCAAAGCGCAATTTTAACTTCTATAACTAAATGCGCTTTGTCTTTATTTTGACGAAAAGTGGAGAGCAGAATAGTAAAGTGGAGAGTAGATAATATCACTATATTTACTCTTTTACTAAGTAAAATAGGGATAATATGTAAACACAGTTTAAAATTATATATAAAAATACAAACCGGTAGCCCTTGTTTATTAAAGTTAATGTTAGTCCGCACTGTGCGGTGATGTAGCGGCTGGACTGGGCGGGCGTTGTTACCGAGCGGCGCTTTGGGGGTTAATTGTGAACCTTGCATGAGGCGACGAATTGCATACATCTATGGAGATAATAAAAAAACATTATAGATAAATAGAATTACTTAAAACACTTAAAAACTCTGATAACAGTTATAATATTTTTTTCTTTAGCTTCACGCTGTATCTCGCAGATAAGAGAGTAGGCTGGGGGAACCTGGGAATTTAGTTACTCTGTTTCTAATAAGACACTTTTGTTACCTTTTACCATTCTACCGAATTTTCGAGGCACTGCATGCCGCCACGTTTTGCTTCGTTACCAGAGAAAGGAAATGTAAATATTAAATATTTCATTCTCACGCGTGGAAATTGAACCCACAACCGTTCCGTCTATATTCGCGTGTTTGTGGCCCTTTGCTACGTAGGCCTCAAATTTAACAATATTTCTAAAAAGTTCAAATATCTAATTGCTGATTATATAAACAAATTACCTCTTGTTTTGATATATAAATAGGCTTATTGAATATAATCCATACAGCTGTCTCCCAGCACCCTGGGTGGGTGGTGGAGCCCTCATACGTCAAGTACTGCAGAGTGGTCGGCAGTAAAGAGCTTAGGGGCAAATGCTTTATGGGATAGGAACTACCTAGAAGACAAATGGGTTTTTTTTATATATTTTATGTTTTTTTTAAATAAATATTTGTTGTAGATAAAACTACTGCTGAAGCTTCACGCTGTAACCCACATATAGTAAAGTAGGCAGAAATATTCTTGTCTTAAAACATTCCTTTCTTGACTTTTCGCCGAATTTTCGAGGCATTGCGTGTTGGGTGGCAGAACTCACTTTGCGTGTTGGGTGGCAGAACGCACATTGCCTTGTTACCAAAGTGAAAAAATGAAAATATTAATTAATAACTCATGTCTCTTCAGCGAGTATTGAACCCACGACCGACGCGTTTACACTAACATAAAATTTACTTATTCGTCTTACCTCTATACATAACTTTGTTGAAGGCGCTTGTTATCAACCTTAATTCTTTGTTAGTTGGCTCTCCAATCTAAGAGATAAGATTTAATTTAAACATTTTAAATGATCAAAAAAATCGTATTATAGTGTTATGCTTATATTCATTTTATACTTAGCGATAATAAGTTATAGCCTGTTTTTCGAAGAAGCAATTTCGAAGGTTAGAATTGGCCAGAATACGTGTTGTAAAAAGTGAAAAAAGAGAAATTTGCCCTTTTAATTATTGTAGAGAAGAGAATAGAAAAGTAAACTGTAGTTATACAAGATAAATCCTTTAATCAATCACCCGTAATTATATTATTTTTAATATTTTACATACAGGATATTTAATTAGCATTAACTTACTTGGACCATTAGTGATATGCCTACAACGCCTTGTGACTTATGCTGGGCTTCTGACATATTGTGGTACAGCTCTTTATTGAACCCATATAATTGAATCTGTGTAAAAAAAAATTATATGTTATATTAATATATAATATATTTTAATAAATTATATGCATTATTCGCTCAAGTAACAATAAAAAGCGCGGCACGGCGTTGAGTTTCACCTCTCAAATCATAATGTCTCGAAAATTGGACGGTTCGTGGGAAATTGAGTGTTTTAACACGCGAACAGCAAGCGAACAAAGGCATACACACATCCGAAAAACGTAACCCTTCTTTTGGGCTTCGCCACAGTCGATTAAATTAAAATTATCTGATGAAAAACAAAGTAATTAGCATTTTAATAGATTTAATGTAGCCTACTACAAAGAGTATCAATATTCTATAATAGGGATTGTCGACCGCTTTCAGTTTATAATATCTTTATCATAAAATGATTGTTTGTTGTATTGGTATTTGTTATCTATTAGTTTTCATTATAATTGAATTATTACTGGAACTATTTTATACTCATTTCTTTTTTAGACACGTCTTTCAAATGATTCCGAGACCAATATAAGTCTATTCAGATACATCATATAATATGTACCATATAAAGCGATAGACAATGCCGCTCTATTATAAATATATAAATTATAAAAAAATATAAATTCGAGGAACTTATTTGATTAAATGTGCTAATCTCAAGAACAAACTGGTTCAAATAGAAAAAGATCTCTTTTATCTAGATAAGGCTATAGGATAAAAATCAATGTACTGGCGGTCATACACGTTTAGCACGTACAACGTTTAGTCGCTTTCATGCGGCTTTCCTGCGGCTCAGAGCAGGGTAGGCAGAGAGAGTACAGTGTTACGACACTACGTTCTCATTAAGGTCTCCTACTTCCCCACTTTCCGCCAAATTCGTTGAGTCGCGGATATCGATGCCGCGCTTTGTCTCGTTACCAGTGTAAGTGGTAATAGAAAATGTTAAATATTTCATTTTTTGGAGTGGGATTCGTACCCATAACCTGTCGCATTTACAGTCATGCGCTTGTGCCCCTGCAATACGACTGGCCTCATTACTATACATATTACCTCATATAATAAATTAAAATGTTTATTTCTGTAATTCTCTACTAAATTTATAAAGCGCATTATAATAATGTAAGTTAATGTATCTAAAATTAGATTTCTCAACAGCAATTGTGAAACAAGTTTGTTTAAATAGAGTTAATTCTCAAGTTCGCCCCAAGAGACCAATAACGGCTTGATAATGATAGCGACTTTGAAGTGTTAATTTGTCGACGAAACAGTTTAGGGATTTGTGCTAGTTTTTACAGTATTTATTTCATCCAGCGCTTGCAAGCATATGAGAATATAAATATTGAACAAATATATTATGATTTTTTTTAAACATATAAATATTTGAACGTAGAGAGATTTGAACCCGCGCGCCTCTTGGAAACTGTTCAAGCGGTTTGATGACTAAGAGCCTTATTTTTTTTTCTTATCACGCTACATTGAAATTCTATTACGATATGATGATCATAGAAAGTAAACAATATACATATTTAAGAGATTAAATTTGTTAAGAGGTATATGACAAACTGTTTTATTGTTAAAAGAAATTATAGTCGAGGCTGACGATGACTGTAAAACCGATTGGTTGTATATTTACTTAAATTTATATTTCCATTTCTTCGCTCTGGTGTCGAGGCAAAGCGCGGCGTTGAGTTCTGCCACTCAACACGCAATGCCTTCAAAATTCGCCAGAAAGTGGGGACGGAGTGTCTTAACACTAAGTTCCCCCTGCCTACCCTGTTGTGTGCGGGATTCAGCGTGACGTTAAAAAAAAAGAAATTATAGTAACGGATAGTTTTTAAGCAAAATATTAAGGCCTTCAAAATATGGTGAAAAGTGGAAAACGGAAGTGTCTTATATAATATAAACGGAATATCTCAAAACTAGGTTCTCAAGTTCCCTTGGCCTGTTATATGGTTATATGCGGGATTCAGCGTGAGGCTAATAAACAGAACACTTACTTCACCAGGAAACGTATGATGGTCTATCTGATGTTCAGATCCTCTATTGTCGTCAAGTCCATAGTGGAAGTATATTTCTTCGAATTGATATCTATAGGATAGCGGGCCACCGCTTATATTCACTTGGTGCTTGCTGTCCTTCTCCACACGAAATACTAGTGATTGCCCAGTATTTTGAAGGACACCACTGACCTGCCAATAAAAGATGAATGAAATAAAGTAAATTAATAGTTATTAAAGATTTGTTAAAGAAAATACATTTGTATCGTTATCTATACTAATAATTTGTATCCATTCTAAAATTGAATTTGTATCGAGATCGTTGCCACCCCTCGCTGGGAGATCCTATCAATCAATGGGCACGCCTTGATTAAAACCTGGCAACTTTTGCGCTTTGAACGAGATGACATATTGCCTGATGACACGCGATCAGTGGTTTTGTGAACTGGTATTTGCTAGAAGTGGCTTTAAAATATTATTTTATGGTTACTATAGTCAGAATTTGTTATTTTTATTGCTTCAAATCGCTTTTTTGTAAGTTTTAGTGTAAGTAGAGAGAGAGAGAGAGAGAAAAAATCAAGTGACACATGACTATATCTTATTACTAATTAACATTTCCATGCGTTTCTGCTTATTAAAAAAAATATATTTATTAAATGATGAAACCCAACGCCGTTTCTTTTCGTATCAGCACGGTGCAAATAGTTATATTGTGTATCAGTCTTAAATGCTGCTTTTTATCCTGCTGGAACAATAACAGTAAGGTAAATAAAAATATTTAATTCCACAGAGTGAGGATCAAACCCACAACAATCCCATTAACAAGCAAATGCTCTACCGCCGAGTCAAAATGGCCTCTTTTAATACTAACCTAAAAATCTTATTATATCTATAATTTCTAAATCCACGTTGCTAGAACAGGCGTGGTAGGTAGCCTTGTGTTACTCTGAACTTGTTTATGTTTAACGTTGTTGATAACTGATATTACATTAGTCTAACTAGATACAAACGTAGATATTATGAAATGCTTTAATTACTTTCCTGAATTGTAACTTGGTTTTTATTATGTTTTACAAGGTGCCGTTAAGAGTATTAGATTTTAATAGAATAAGATTACGGAATGGTTCAGATTTTAGATAGTGTACTTTTTTTTATTAAACAGTTCCTCATATTATTAATAAGAAAATTAATTACATAAAAAAATTAGAACTTTTTGATGTACATCTAGATAGAAAATTATTAACATTATAAGGGGTTGTCATGGCGCAGTGAAACAGTGATGTCTGTACGTTCTAAGCTTGGCGAATTTCATTGAAATTATTTTAATTGCCCCACTTAAGCAGACAAAACGTTACGTAGGGTTCGTTCTAATAACAAACATGTCTTGACAATTGGGCGAAAAGTGCCCCGCTTACCGCAATCTAGATTTCCTCTTTAGGTTAAAAAAATATTAAAAATAGCTAAAATTAATATTTTAAATACTATTTACGTGTTTCATATTGATCGAGGAAGTGAATTATGTTAATTTTCTCGCTCTGTTACTTCTGACACCTTACTATCCACATGAAAAACCGTGAATCCAAAAACATAAACAAAAGTAATCTAATTAAAACAAGAAAACATAACATAAACTCTATATTAAATCTTATTTATATATACATTTGAACTAAACTAAAATTTAGTTTTGAAAATGGCTGCCTTGTGTCGTAATATGAATATTATGAGCATGTAAATTCATTTAGTTTGTACTCTACGTAATATATTCTGCGATAGGCTATCTACATCCGGTTACTTTTTGCTACACCGCTGCGACTTTTGGCTGGTTTATAATGTTACTAAATTGTACGTAACTTGCTTACGAATGTATGTAGTTTGGTCAAATTCTGCTTTTTGTGAAGGTGTAGTGTAGGTAAAGTTACCCTATTGTTGAGACACTTTGTTCTCCACTCTTCGTCGAATTTTTAAGACATGTTATGATACTAAGTTATCCACTTTCCGGTCAATTTTAAAGATATTACATGTTATGTCAAGGAACTCAACGCAACGCTTTGTCTAGTTGGGTGGTGGAACTCAACGCTGCGTCGAGTTACTAGAAACAATATTTGATCACACATTACAATTAAGCATTGTAAATATGTTACTAGATTTATAAACGTACAGGTTTTATATTCGAGCAAACTCCGTTATACAAACACGATGTTAAAATTTAAAAACTTTCCGTATATTAAGCGTTATCATAGAACTGTTACTGTAGAACTGACCTACCAGATTTTTGGTTATCCTAGCGTATTAATTTTTGCATGCTCAATATTTAGGTAGTTTCTCAAACAAATAAAAGTTTAACAGTAAATGTAACATTTGTGGGTTTGATTCCCAGTTGAGGAAATTATTTTTTATATTTATTGCTTAGTTAGTAAGAAAAGGAATATATTTTTAATATTTTTATACTATAATATGTCATACAAATGTTATTTTGAATATTTTGTTAATTTATATAATCATATTTCATGAGTTTACTTTTATCAATCAGCTAAAAGCTTACATAAAGAGTTGAAAGTCTACTGTTCTAGTATTTAAGTAGTACAATATTGTAGTTATTGTTCCATCATAAAAATAATTGTGACAAATTAATTTTACTTTATAGACTTTTAGTTAATGTGGACTTCGGAATAAAAATTCATAGATTCGATTTCCACTTCAGAAATATATATGTTGAAAATTAGTCTTAAGTATTTATATAGTATTTTAGAGTTATAGTCATAGGCAGAAAGTGCTAAGCTAAAATCTTTGATGCAGTAGTATTCTAGACGACGCACTGGAGTACTTTTCCAAGCGGTGTAGTCAATAAAGCTGCACGCTTACATTCAGCCACGATGAAATTTCCACACAATTTGGGTTGTTAACATAACTAGTTTTTTATGTCCAACATAAAAATTTTAAAAATACCAAAATCAAAAAAAATACTCAATTTATTACATAATTTAGTATTTTAATTCTTTTTGCGTAAATTTATTTACTTAAATATATGTATAATTTGTGTAATTGTAGTTTATTTGTTTTTAAAAAGCACTTAAAGTTCATATAATATAAGCATTTGTCTTCAAATTTACGGGAGTGCTCAAATGGAAATACGTTATAGTTGAGCAGAATTTAAGCACCGAGGTAACTTTTAGCATAATACGTACAGAGAGAATCGAAACCATTAATGAGATATGGCACATATATAGTACCTTAATAAATAGACTGAACGATACAAAAAAAGTACAGACTTGTAATTCCTAAGATAGCATGTTCAACCAAACAAACTTCTACTTACAACATAAATATTGAAATATAGACAAAGAATAAGGCAAATCTAATATAACAAACGAACATAACATCGATCATCCACGATAAAATTTGTTATCCTAATAAAGTTCGTTTATATATGCAAAGTTGTCGCATAAAGCGTAGACTATCGCAGCTTACGGCACTACGGCGGGATTAAAGTCGTTGCAATGTTAATACGTTACTGATTCTGTGAATACTAAGAACAAAAACAATCTAGTTTTGTATTTACTTGTTTTGCTTGTTAGCTTAGTGTGTCTTGATGCTTTGATATTTGCTTTTTTACATAAAATTAACGTGGTGGGTGGTTTGAGTACTTCGGGAGAACGAGTAATAAAAAAAATTGTCAATAAAATTATGGGTCACTAATAAGAAGTAAGAAAGACAGGTGAGATCACGATTAACCTTCAAAAATACAGTATCGATTAAGCTTGAGAACCTATTTAATATGATATGTACGTATGAAGACGCTGCTGACAATGAACAAGGCCAAAGAGGTACGCAGGGATCGTAGCGTTTGATGCTACTCCTAACATTATCATATTAACATATATATTCAAA
>DVQM01001939.1:0-10952 GCA_018231645.1 Heliconius ricini | reverse complement strand
TCAACGCCGCGCTTTGCCTCGACACCAGAGCGAAGAAATGGAAATATAAATTTAACGAATCCACAAACAGTCGGTTTTGCAGTCACACTTTGTGCCCCTGTGCCACAACTGGCATCAATAATTATATTTAAATTATTAAAATACATGCATAATTACCTATTCGTAGTGGCGTAGTAATGATGGGTCTAAACAAGCAACGTGGTTTTGGGTTCAAACAGCATTTAGCGCATTGCATGTCCTTAAAATGCCGAATACATTCTGATATTGAATACTATTTAGTAATTAGGGAAATACTAAAATTATATTGGAAGCTATTGTAGCGAAGTAAGAAATGTCTAATTGTAAACAAGGTAGTTTTGGGTTGTATCCGTACTTGGGGGAATGAATTATTATTATTCAATTTCTTTCTTCCAGCGTGACAATAACAAAGTGAGTACTACCATTTAAGACCTAATGTCTCTAACTCGGACTGGACGCAGAGAACGAAGTTTCTTCAAATCACCATATCGTCACTAGATTCTCTTTACCTGCCTTAAACATGAACCTAAAGAAATAAAATAAAAATTGTATTTTTATTCTTGTAATATTATTTAATTGTGATCTTTGTTACAAACATATTATACCTACCTTTATCTAAATAACCAAGAAAAACATAACAATTGAATTGAAAAAATAAGAATTATTCTACATACGGATGTGATTCTATGTACTACTTCTGCAATACTTAATATTTCGTATTGGGATGGGGAGGAAGAGGAAGTTTTAGATTTAAGAAGACACCCCAGTCCCCACGTCCGCCAAATTCTGGAAACATTAAGTGGCGGCACTCAACGCCGCGCTATATTTTAACACTATAGCGACGAAAATGAAAATAATAAATATTTAATTTCCTCAACTGGTTATAGAACCCACAGCCTGTTGCATTTACACACACCTTTGTGCCCTTGCGCCGTGACCGACCTCAATACGTTAGTACACAAATCTAAAATTATATAAAAACAATCACTAATTCACCTGAAATTTAAGAAACTCACAATCACGTGCAATGCTTTCCAAACTTACGTAAATATGACTTACATAAAACAAAGTTACTATTGAACGAGGTAACAATATAGTACCTACGTGTGTACCTACGTGTACGGTGTACGCGTAACGTCGGTCTGTTCGTGTTTACAGTTAGACGAAAACTATTGTGCTACAACAACAATGGCGGCGGTGATGTGATGTTGTAATATAGGTAATGGATTTTGTAATAAATTATTAGTAGGAATTTCAAATTAAACCGAATTAATTTCGTATTTTTAAATATATATACGTTGTAGTACTCCTTGGTCACAGATAGAGTCGTGGATGGTGTCAAAAAGGTGGTCTACACGTGACCACGGACTACTTCAAATAGTTCGAATCGTTGGGTTTCCAAAAATATCTACTATTAATCTGGTTATAGAGTTTCAAATTCAAATAAAAAAAATTATAGGAACTTAAAATTATTTAATGTAAGACATATACATACAGTCCCTACCTATAGATAGAGGCAAAAAAAGTTTTTGTAGCGTCGATAAGAGGATTTATATTTGCTCATTATTATTTTTTAAAACATGGAGTAGAAGATGAGCGAAAAAAATTAAAAAATTAACAAATATATCATTTCCTTGACTAGAAATTGAATTCTCAATCTACCACGTTTACACTCACACACCTATGCCCCTGCACCATACTATATATATAATATAAAAGAGTTTTAACTAAATTGTAGTATTACATATAAATTTACATATATATGAAGAGCCGTCCTCGTGCAGCGGAAGTGGTGCCCCAGTCACCTCGTGCATTGTATGCGAAATAAAGATACCTACTGTTATCTATAGCGTGTGGACTATTTTTAGTTGCTATTAAGTACATGTTGTATGACGGAACTAGGTGAACGGAATCGTATTGACAAATGTTGCAGTTTGCTGCAATATTTTAATATGATTATTGTCACAATATAAACTTACAAATTTGTTTAAGAACCAAGAAAGAAAGTTTGTGTATTACCTGTAACAATAATATAAGTAGATTTTTCTAATAGAAAATACATATAAAAAAAACAAGCGTGTCTGTTATAATTCAAAATAATGATTGCATATTTACATTATTTTATATTAGTTATTTACACTATTCTATAAAGAAAATATTTTTTTTTTTATGGTTTGTTTTAAATAGCAATGTATTTCCCAAACCAACCAATCAATTTTCCCTACGTCCACAGTAATAATATTAAACAAATAATCCTATAAATCAAGCAGGCGAAGCCGCGAAATTATATCATATAGAATTTTATAAAAATAAATTAAAATTTCATATATAGGTAATTACATGCAAAGTAAACAGTAAAAACAAAGTGAAATATAACATACTCGGCTTGCAAATTTGAAATAATAATAGTGTTATAGAAAGGAATGGTTACTTAATGTAAATACTAAATTAGCTTTAATAGAATCGCATATAAAAATATTTATATTATAAAAATATTTATATTGGTCTTCGAGTGATATTTCAATCATACAAGTATATAAACTGGTTATAACATAAGCGACGAAAAACGTAACGACATTTCAGCGTTCTTAATGTAGCAGTCGTGGCCGAGCGGTTAAGGCGTCTGACTAGAAATCAGATTCCCTCTGGGAGCGTAGGTTCGAATCCTACCGACTGCGAACCTTTTTTTATTACTTTTTTTTTTAACGAGAAAAATATAAGCAAAATTTTATAATTTAATATATAATATTTAAAAGTCTTGTAAAGGCGTATAATATTTTTTGTGAAACGGAGGAATATTGATTTAAAATAAATGCAAAACAAACATATATAAGAGCATGTTGCCAAATATATTCCATGTAATACTGTATGCAGGTGAAAAAAGATTCCGACGAATTGAGAATCAGTTTTTTTTTTAAACTCGTTTAAAAATTATTAACGAACATAAAATCATAAGCGTATTGGACATATTTTACAACGCGTAACAAAATTGCAATGTCTCTCTTACGTCTAGTTTGATATTAAAATAAGTTACAGGGAATATAATTCAAAACAACAAAACTAACAAGCCTCCCACTCATCGATCGGTCGGAAGATGGCCGCGGCCAGGCTCTCATTAAGGCTGCACGTGCGTCGCCCACGGCATCGCATGCTTTTACCGGCCAGGGTTGCAACACGAATCGATAAACTTAATAAGATTTTTTTGTATTTCATTAGAAAATATCTTACTATACAAGTACCCCGATTATATCCGTTGAAAATACAAAAACAAGTTTCTTATCTATCCATTAACTTCTATGAGCACCACTCTAATGGGATTAAGCCGAAAAAACAACATAACGTGAATAAAAACACAATTTACAGTAAAATGAAACACTAAACCACATTAGCTCCGGCCAACTGCCACCCCTGTGCAAAATAACTTTTCGTCATGAGATTACGAGTCCGTACCAGGGATTTAAGGTTTCATTACTTTGCTTCGCGTTCTCCCCCGTAACGACCGTCCCCTACTATTGCAAGCCATCAAGTTGGTATACGTATCACGAATTAAACAAACTTACCTTAAATTTGTTGTTTTACTTCTTTTTATTATTTATATTTCATTTCACCACATTTTTATATATGTAAGGTACATAATTGTATAAGACATGGTGGTTATGTAATATAGTTTATATATATATATATAGAAGATTTACAACATTTTGATATAGTCTTATAAAAATGCTTAACGTATAATTAACGCATTTGAAAAAAGAATTACATAATAAGGTATATTTTTTTCTGTAGTTCCATTGACGAGAACTTATAGTAACACTGCTGGTAGAGCTATAGAGTCAAGTTAGAGAGGGTAGTGAGCAAGACCTCTAATGTACAAATATTGCGGACGAAATGAATATATTCGTCCCCTCCCCATCTAAGGCCAAACAAGTGTGCGTTTTGATTAAGTTGCTGATATGAATGTATGAGACGGAAATTAGAAGGGACAGCCCTTAGGATGAATATAAGCCTTACGACCCCTAGCCTATTCTTGTCTGATGATCTTTGAATGTAATATTGCGAAATAGATTTTGAACAGGTCCAGAGCCAAATGTACTTATATAGTAACTTTATATACTTACAGAAAATTCGTTTAATCTTTAATTTTTTTTTAATACAAACAAATCATTTAAAGATATTAATTAATGATTTATCGATATAAATATACCTGTTTTTAATTTTAGGTCTAATTAGTAAAGTCGCGTGTAGAAAGTTAAAAAAAAAAACTCAAGCATAAAAAATAGACTAATACAATATTTGTTTGTAAAAGTTGACAGTTGTTCCCATTCCATCCAATCCTGACTACAGTACGTCCCAAGTGTCCCGCTAATACTCCATATGGCGCTATACAGTCTGCTGTGTACAAATAACCAGTAAAGCAAGACCTCCAAAGGGTATCATATATTATGAATGGTGGTGACGGTAGCTGGTCACCCGATGCTGGTTAATATTCGAAGTACTGAAAGGGCGGAAAAGTGATGCAATGCCATGTGCATGCATTAGGGATGAGACAATCGGACACCAGTCGCGTCGATTAGTTCATACAACTGGCCACTGTTGATGGTATTTATAATATGATTTTATTAAAATATTTAATTTACAATAATTTCTTGGTCCATACATTAAAGTAACTTTTAAAAAATATATATTTCCTTTTTTAAATATGTATAAGTCTAATATATTTGACAGAATTACCAAATCGTATGGCGACTAATTTCTACCATATTTAAATACACACACATACCACTACTATGCAGGTAGATACTAGATAAATAGAATTCATTTTAACATACATTTGATTATTTCAATTTGATTTCCTTATATATTGAGTTGAGTTCCTGCACTCAACACGCAATGCTTCCAGAATTCGGCAGAAACGTCTTAACACTAGGTCCCTGCCTCCCTTACCGCGTACGAGATACAGCGTGAAGCTTAATTGATTTGATTTACACAATTTACATATAGATAAACTATAATACAGTCTTCTATGTATTTAAATATTACAAAATATACATATTTCCAATGCATTCTCACATTGGCAATAGCCGCAAATATCTAAGGCTCACGTTTCCTGAAGCTCTGTCTGTCTGGCGCCGGACATGTGACACCCACATACTTCTGTTACCAACCGCAGTGAAATATTTTCTAAAGTATATATAATATATAATATGACCGCATGCCTTATTGGATATTCAATTATTGTTTCTGAGGTACATAGTCGTATGTACCTTAGAAAATATTCAAAATATACGTAACTTTATTAGATGTAGAACAAAACTAATTTAAGATTGATAATTTTAAGAGGGAGAAGATAATGTTAAAAACACTGTGTTCCCCATTTTTAAATTTTAAATTCAGAAGCAAAATATTTGATAACATTCTAAATTAATATATGAAAAAAATCAGCCTCACGCTATATCCCACATAGCAGGGTAGGCAGAGGGAACCTATTGTTAAGACATTCCGTTTCCCACTTGCCGCCAAGTTCTAGAGCAGGCATAGTGTGTTGAGTGGCGAAACTGGTCGCAACGTTTTACCTCAAGAAATGAAAATAAATATTCCACTACTCGAGTGGGGATCGTACCCACAACCAGTTGATTTGGCTGGAATAATATACAAAAGTATGTAAAAATAACTATTAATACGTAAAATTTTCTAATTAAACTGTAAGAAAGCGTTAATGACTCGGAGACTTTGCTTTCTTCAAAGATCAATATTTACTATTCACACGGACATCCACCCACGTGACAAGTACGTTCTTTACGTATCACTCATGTTCATCCTCAATATATGACGTAAGTACCACTCACTTGTTTAATACAAATCAGCAAAAATATATTTGAAATCGTAGAAACCTACAAAAAATTAACATTTTTACATAAGTTGTTTAGCATTCTATAAAGAAGGAAGGAAATAGGAAGGAATTGTTTTAAAATTTATTTAAAAAAAAAATCATTAATTTTAAAACGCCAATAATTCATTCCCTATAAAGAGACTCTCGTGAGGCCGTCGTGTCGTAGTGGTACAAACATGTGACTGTAAACGCGACGGTTGTAGATTTAATCCCCACTTCCCTATCGGGAAAATAAATAATTGCTTATTAATATTTTTATTTCCAAGCTCTGGTAAAAATGCAAAGCGCAGGGTTGAGTTCCGCCACTTAACACACAATGTGTCAAAAAAAAAATAAAGAAATGAAACATTTATTATGTTTATATACAGAAAACAAGTTTTTGTACGCGGAAATAATGTGATTTGAACTTTAAAATGGAGCACTTGGAAACACTCGAATTTAAAAGTTTTGCGGATGTCTGATCTTTTAACACCACTGAGTGTAATGACAAATACTTAGAAGCTGTCAAGATTACTTCTCAATATTTACACCATGGCACAAGCGTAGGACTGTAAACGTGATAAGTTGTGGGTTCGATTACCGATACGAAAGCGACGTTGAATACTTAACTTATCAAAAAAAAACTTTACTAAAACACAAATATGAATATTTAAATCTTATTCCGTGAAGATGAAAATGGAAAGTTTTCTATCCTTAAATATTTATTTTTTCGCGTTACACGTTTATGCATTTTCTTTTTTTTCTTCTTTTATCTTTTATTTCGTCACAAAATAAAATGTGTTTTTCTCCTATTTTTCACTACTTGTTCTATATGTGAACCACATAAAATTTAATTTTTACGAGATAAGTGGCGAAAGTGAGGACATGTATGCTAGGTGAGGCGATAACAGGTTGATGGCTATAGACTCTTGTCGCGGTAATTTATAGTTCATAATGTGCTTACTGATATATTTTATAGTATGAAAAATAGCAACACGAAAATATGAAAGGAATCATAAAATTAAAAACATTAATAAAACTTATCTCAGTCTAAAGATAACGTGTCGATCGGTATAAAACTATGGAATCTTTTTTAATTTTAGTTATAACACGTATTTATGGTTAAAAAGGACGATCGTTATTTAAGTTTAAGCTATAGGTAGTGTAGATACAATACAGTCAAATACAAAATAAAATATATAATAATATTTTCTCTCCTTGAGTGGGAATCGAACCCATAACTTATCGTGTAACAGTCACGCGCTTGTGCACCTGCGCTACGACTAGTCTAAATAATCCTTTTGAAAAATTATACTTCTAATTTAAATTGTAGTGAAATCTAAAAAATATGATTTAACATATATAACTGCAAAAGATATAACTCAGCAACTTGAACACAATACTTGACAAATGTCGCCATAGTGGCGCCGCGTGCGAGAATAATGGTCACCAACGAGCACACGCGAACGTATTGAATTCAACATGAAATGGTCACTTTAATCTTCTACAGATAAAAATTATATTCTTATACAAATTATCCTCTTTTTTATTTATGTATCTAATACAACAATAAGACACTTTGAACCTACTCATATACTTATTTCTGTGTACATCTATTTGTATATAACAGTACAATTTGTAAAATATTAAAAAACATACTGCGAAGTGAAACAGTTCAAGCTTGTACTTTTAATTATGTACTAAGCTATCTAATTATGTATTTAGCGTCTCATAACTACTGGCCCTGTGGCGCAACGGATAACGCGTCTGACTACGGATCAGAAGATTCCAGGTTCGAATCCTGGCAGGGTCGTGATTTAAATCTTTTTTTTATTTTTATTTTGTTTATATATATTTTTTTTATAACATAAATAATAATAAAAATATTTTGTCTAGATTAGTAACTTGCCATTTTCTAACATGTATATTTTCATAGATGTTACGATAAAATCAACGCGCATACTAAATTATAATACATCATTTATAATTTTGTGTGTAAATTTTTATTTTGTTGTATACATAAATAGTGTTATGATAGAAATAGTTAGGATTTAAAAAAAAAGCATAAAAAAGACAGAAAGCTGCACATAAGAATATTATTTTACAAACCACTAAGACACCTTATCGATCGAGTATAATAAATATTTTGTTATCTTCACACTCAAATTTGTGAAGTGTCAAAATTCATAGGTTAAAACAAAATATTTTGAAAAGATAAGATATTTCATATTGAAAGTGTGCATCTATAGTGATTGATAGTGATAGAGAGCGCAAAAAAGCAACTCTTGATTTTTAAACGTAAAAAATACACAAAACAGATCTGACTCGTCTAGAGTGGGAATCGAACTCACAACCGTAAAATGTTTGAAATTTTCATTTCTTTCCTTAGTGTTCCTCCACTCATCTCGCAACGCCTCGGCGGAAAGTGGGCAAAGACTGTGTATTAACATTTGTTACCCTATAGGCGGGATACAGCGTGAAGCTGAATAAAAATATGTAAATTACATTACAATACTTACATTATTATATCTACAACAATACCAGCTGTTCAACTATTTACGGACAGCTATCACTAGAGGTCAAGAGCGCGCCTTCCGCCGCGATAAGCCAAAACACAGCATCCCCACTATATATTTGTAAACTATCAATGGCATAAAACCATCGATAACGTCACATATGTCAAAGTTTTTGTAGTATTTCTTCGATAAGAAATATGAAAGATAAAACAATATTTGTATCTACGAGAGGAAAAACGTTAACTAAATTGTTAGTATTTTATTCATATTCTAAATAATTTTTTTTACCTTTTACAGTGTTGAATGTATGTAATAACGTTAGTATATATTAGTATTTCTTTTACATGGTCACGTTACTATACTATACTATGTAGTATTGGAAAATATTTATCTAGTGAAAGAGAAATATCAAGTGCATCATCTTGTATTCTCATTTTTTATACGTGATATAGCTTATATAGAGAAAGGATTTTTTCAAATAAATAAAAATAAAATTGCGTTAAGTTATGAGCACAACAGTACACATTTTAGTTTGATGCAAGTATTTTTTTAAGTTTACATTCACTCTTAAATATCTGTATTTTAAATATTTTCTCAGATTTTAGCCCCTTATACGTGGAGCAAACATCCTGTCAAGGTAAATATTGATCTGACCGTTGAGAGATGGCTCCGGACATCACAGACATGTGCTAAACACCTATGTAGCTTATCTTGTCAATATTCCTTTTTATGTGCTTCTAGGAGGTAACAATATACGTAGCTAATAATAAAATAGATGCTTCTTATAAATAAATTAAATAAAATCAAAAATAGTTTATTTTTGCTTCTATTGTTAAAACACTCCGTTACCATTAAGATACTTACGTTTCCCACTTACCGCTGAATTCTATAGGCATAACATGTTAAGGTCGTAGAACTCAACGCTGCGCGTTGCCTTGCCACAAGAGCGAAAACAAAAATGAAAATAATAAATACGTCATTTGCCTGAGTGAGAATTGAATCCACAGCCCTCGCATTTCGTAAGTTTGCTAAAAGTACCCTCTAACATAACATTATCATATCTGATACAACATGTCACTGATCCGGGCTCGTCGTACAATCACACTGGGTGCCGTGATGCGAGAACCATCATATTAGCGTTAGCACGCAGACTGTGACGAAACGATTCAGCGTACGACTTTTATGTGTACGTTTCATTAGTAAGCAAGTATTGTGGTGGTGTAATATTATTGTAATGTATAATATACATGTTGAATTAAATAACTTCTTACAGAACATACAAAATATTAGTCTATCTAATATTTATATATTATTTATAGAAAAATAAAAGAAAAAAATATTTTTTTTGTATTTAAATATTATTAGTAAGAATATTCGCTGAATCTAAGTATAGTATTATTGATGTTTAGACCGATATACCTGATGTAGAGCCCTAGTAACCAAGCTAAACTAGAAAAAAATACTAAATTATATATTATTAATAGTTAAAACTTTAAATAACAAAAGTTTGTAGAACGTAATAAGCATTTTCCATTAACACATAAAAAATATTCTCAAGTAAAACATATGACAAAGAATCAAAATAATTTAGCCAACCTGAACACAAATAAAAGCCTGATATTGATGTAAAATAATGAAAAATCTTCAATATCTAACAAGGGCCCAGAATGGACCGGCTATTTTTTATTCAAGAAATCGTAAGCAGCGTGTATTTTACTGTACTATACATAAATATACAATCTGTATATATTTATTTTCTTTCCCTACAGCTAAAAATAATTTATTGTTAGCTTATGTACACTTTATGACTCAACGAAAAGTAGACTTCCGGAATGGCACGTGAACCCATTTCCGGTCTCAAGGAAATGGAACATGTATCGTGAGAAAAACATATTGATTTTTTTCTCTTTCATATTCGTCTACTTTTATTTTAGCACGGTATACGTATGACAGTACAAAATTATATATTTGTAATTTATTGTACATATTGTATTAGACATTTTCATTTTGTTTTTGTGTGATTGCTAAATAGGTATTTGAAGTCATTTCAGAAACGGAAAACTATAACAAATTTATAACTAATGTTTTTTTGTGTGTTTTAACTCATTCCTGAAAAAATATTGTTGTTAATTATTACTATAGGCATAAATTTAACAACATGACTAGAATTTTGCAAGAGCAGTCATCCTTCTATCATCAAATCATCCTTCAGTTTATAGGATACATAAGTTTTATATTGAATTAGCGGGCGCGCGCAGCTTCGCCTGCTTTTTGGCACCCTTAGAGGTGAACTCTAATAAACCATGAAACACGTGTTCAATGAAATATTTTAAAGAGTCTGAATGTCGAATTTTATAAAAATCAATGCTGCTTTCAAAAAAAATCCATAAAAATCCCCTATTTCATACTTTTAGGGTTAAAATTTTTCAAAATCCCTACTTAGTGGATGTCCAGATTATAAAAATAAATATCTGTCCAAATTTCATGTTTCTGCCGTCAGCGGTTACGGCGGTGCGTGCGTAATAAATTTATATGTATATATATATATA
>DVQM01001938.1:0-10952 GCA_018231645.1 Heliconius ricini | reverse complement strand
CACAACCAATCGGTTTTACAGTCACACTTTGTGCTACTGCGCCACGACTGGCCTCTGGAAGTATGTATATTGAATATATAAAATATATAATAAACTGAATTTATAAGTGATCGTTTGTATTTTCAGTTAAACAGCTGTTTCAAGCAATAATTTAATGTGCGTCATAACAACTTCATGATCGAACATATTCATTTAAATATTTCACAGCCATATTCATCCGTCGAGGCCGTCGTAGCGCAGGAGTACAAGGGTGTTCCTATAACGCTACGGTTGTGGGTTCGATCCCCACATTATTATTATTGCTTTATATTTTTATTTCTTCGCTCTAGTACTAACTAAAAGCCTAGGGTTGAATACCGTTATTCAACACGCAATGTCTTGAAAAATTCCTCGAAATGTATGTATATGTGTACGAAAAGAATAAAGTGTCGTAACATTAGGTTCCCTCTAACTACTCTACTATTTGCGCGATACAGCGTAAAAATAAAAAAAAACGTAATTTAAGGATTAATTTATTTCTTATTTACATGTTAGTTAATATTGAACAAACAGTTATGTGTATTCACAATCAAAAAATGAAATTAAATAAAAAAATTAAAGAACACACCCCAATTTACCAAATTTAGTGAAACAACAATAAAAACCCTCAAATCGCCATACGCAGCGTCCAAACTAACGTAAAATAGAAGAGCACGAACGATCATTACCCGAGAACAAGGTAGCGTAGAGAGCTGATAAATTATTTCCACCGATTGAAACATAACGATTTCCTGCCCAATAGATTTGTAACATCGATAAGAATCCGAATGGAAGCACCGAAGGAAGGCCGCAGTCACCGGTCGTCTCGAGAGGATGATTGAGTCGGAAAATAGGTCTCGATAATGTTCTGCTACTTTACTGTACGTATTTGTGGAGGCTTATGCCCTCGACGCGGTAACGTCGTCTCCCCTTGCACCGGTCGTCGTACAGTATTTTGTGGTTTTTTTATTATTGTTATAGTCTATGCTCTGTTATAAACAAATAACATTTGTGGATATGAATGTAATTTCTTTGCTTTTTTGGTAACAAAAAAAACTTGTTACATTTTTTATAAAATTAGCTTCACACGCTTTGTCCTGAAAACAGCAGAGTAGATAGAGGGAACCTAGTGTTAAGAGACATCTTCCATTTTCGGCCGAATTCTGGAGGCATTGCCTTACGTAGTTCAGTTGCAGAACTCAACTCCGCGCTTTGCCTCGCCACCAGAATGAAGATATGCAAATATAAATTTAAATAAATATTTAATTTCCTCGAATGGGAATTGAACCCACAACCGGTCGCACTTTCGGAATACAAGGAAATATAATAAATGTGTCTGAACACACATTTATTATATTTCCTTGTAATTATCATTTTACTTTATCTATATGTAAATAGATATAAATAAAAATTTAAAACAACCTTTTTCACCTTTGCATATTATACAAACCTAGTCATAAAAGTCTAAGGAGTAGTCTCTCTAAGGTTATTTAATTTTAAATTTTGTAATACATATTTGATCTTCTCTTCTTTAACAGTACTCTGAAATTTTTACCGCTTCTTATTTTATTATCGAGTTTCTAAAGAAACTTACTGAAATTTTTATTTCGTACGAAATTTAACTTTGAGTTTTTACTGCTTGGTTATGCTAAGTATTAGTATTTATTTAAGTTTGTCTTTCTCAATTGAATTTTAGATGTTTAAGGCAACATTTATATTATAGAGACTTGTCGCAATGAAAATAAGATTGTAATATGAGATGTCGAGAAATGTCAAATGAAATCCTCAAATCAAATGTTCAGATACAAATTCATATTAATTTATTTGTATCTGAAATTGTAAAATTAACATGGTAGGCACAATGACATGACAGAGAGTGAGAATCGAACTTCCGATCATCTCTATAACAGCCATTTGTTGACCTGTTATACCGACCTTTGTTGGCTTTTTAATATAGTCTAGTCTATTCTTCATTATAAAAAAAATCAGCTTAAAGCTATATTCTGCACACAGCGAGATACGCATAGGGAACATAGTATTAATTATTATTTTATTTCTTCGAGCGGGGATCAAACCCACAACCATCGCGTTACATCCTTATGCCCCTGCGCTAAGACGGCCTCAACGGCCTTCTTCATTATTATAAAATAGATAGTACACAATTGTTCCCTCTTCCTATCTTGCTGTGTGCGGGATACAGCGTGAATCTGATCTGTTTATTTATTTATTGCCACAAAAAAAAAATAAAGAAAATTTTCCTTAACGCAATACTTGAGATACAAACATTCTAGAGAATATTATTTAACCCTCCAATATACACTATAAATTATCGTCACGTTTCTAAATAATGTTCTCAATGTAAACATAAACATAGAAAAGCCCTTAACAAAATTAAATGATACTAACTAACCTGTAAATATTTATAAAAAATGAATGTAATATTAAAAAAGTTATCATATTCTCTGTAAAACTTAAAAACGCTTAAAAACATTGGACTTTTTCATTGTTTTTTAGGTCTTTCATGGTACAGAACTTTATCGGTATACTAAATTTTGATACCGGTAGAACGGAGCACTGATCGTTCTGTATGTTTGTGCGGCAATAACTTTCAATTGGGCTGTTTTTTGCCGGTGGGCTTACCGTAACAAACTATCGGGGCTTTAAACGAGAAACTCCATTAGTACTATATATGTACGTTCTGGAAATATAGTACGAAATGAAATGTTTAAGTGACTATTTTAACATTCTACACTAAATTTGAAACATATATATTTAAAGTTAAAGAAAAGAAAGAGATTAAACACTAAATCATTGTACATATTTTATATAACAAATAAAATTTGCACTGAGATGTTGTCCCCTTTTTTCTCTTTACAACTAATCCGTAACGTTTCAAAGGTTATCTGGTAGAGATTGTTTTTCTTTTTTTCATATATATACGAGTATATTTTTTTCATTTTATATATTTTTTGGTTTTATATATATAATAGAGAGTATTCTGTTATATTCTAATACATCAACAAATCCTTTAAACATAAACTTAAAACCGAAAACGGCAGTACGTACATCACTTTCACTATTTCCACTAAGAAACACGCACACTAAAATTTCTAAAACCACAAATACATAAATGTAACCACAATAACATCTAATTGTAGAAACAAAAAGCGTCAATTCACTAATTAACTCAACAACCGTAATCGACTAATGCGTCGGGCGAAGAATGAGCTATAAAGGTATCATGTCCAAACTCTCCATTAACCCTTATTGTGTTGAAGAAATATATGTTTTATTGTCATTTAATAAGGTGTAAATTAGGTTGTGGGGAAACTCGGTCACTAATGAATGGCATAGCGTATGATAAATGGCGGGTGCGGTCGCGAATAGAAGTGGATTAGTTGCAGAAATTATAATATTGTTTTAATTTTGAGGCCGTCGTGGCGCAGGGGCGCAAGGGTGTGCCGTGATGGTTGTGGGTTTAATGCCCGCAGTTTTAGGGAAGGAATTATTTTTTTATTTATATTTTTATTTTTTCGCTCTGGCCCCAAGGTAAACTCCCTATACTTTACAATGTATATTCATATTAAAAAAATATTCATATTTCGGTTATTCATAAAAAGGAGGCAAAAGGAGGAAGCGGGTAGCTGTATACGAATGAATGATTATTAAATATTATTTTCATGTTTTCGCTCTGATTTTGAGGCCAAGCGTGGCGGTAAGTCCCGCCACCCAACACGCAATGTCTCCAGAATTTAGCGGAAGGAGTGTCTTAAAACTAGTCTTAAAACTCTCCGCCTACCCATCTGCTCTACTGATGCCAAAAAAATAGATATATACAAATGCAAACTTACTTTCCAAGTATGAGCATCAGTGAGAAAATTAATTTTGCCATTCCTTATTGTAGGACATAATAAGGTTAACTAATTTATAAAGGAACAGAACTCTATTATAAAAATGGACGAAGCAAAAATGCATTTAATACTTTCATATTAAATATACTAGCCAAGTAGTAACAATGAAAACGGTTTATTAAATTTTATTACACTATAAAGTTAAGCAAACAGCGTACTAAGTGGTGAACAATTTTAAAGATATATTGTTTTAATAAAAGCGTTCGCGTGGCTCCACCGATGGCCGACGCACCCACGGCGTACATACATTTGAGTACTAATTTAATTAATTGTTTCATTTCCCCACATACAGCGACCACGCCGCCCGCCCCACTACCCCTCCCACCTCCTCCCCTCGCCCATCCACCATGCAACCAGCTAACCAACGATATTTTTCACTTAAACAGAATCCCAACAAATTACCCATACTGTAGCTAGCTTCACTTGTATTGAACAGGAAAGAATATGGTGAGAAAAAAAATCTAACTTTGAATTATGAGGAAGATTGCAAAAAATAACTGGCGAAGTTTACTATTTATTTACAGGCGATTCATATCAGTCGTTTTTAAAATCGTAATCGATGTCACCTGTTCTCGCGTATCCGTAAACAACTTTTCCAATTTAACTTTATTTTGTATCGGGGCAATATTTGGGGGCTAAATAAGTTTTCGGGAAGTACTTAGCGTGTCCTTAAACATTGTGTGGGAAATGAAAAAACAAGATAACTGATTACGTAAGAACATTATCGAAATCGTTCGGGAGGTAGCTGGGAAGGGGAAGAGTACGAGTGAAAAGAGATCCGCCTCGAGGCCGGATTATTGAATTATCAACAAAACATCGTACGCTCGAGAGCCTTCCCGTTCTAATTGCTTTCTACTCTTCGCCAGTATCATCTCAAAATCGGATGAGATTCGTCTAATCGATCGAGGTTTAATTGCAGGGGTCTCGGCTTGTAAATAATGTAAATAAACCGACAAAAATAAACCGGCATTTTCACAATAGAAATAAGCATATTAAAAAATGGACAAAACGGAAACAGGGCAGAGGCGGGACTAGCTTTCGTGTGTTTTTAAGCGATCGCCGACGGAGCGTGCTATCCGATATACGTTCGACAAATTAAAAGCAGGCCATGCGTGCATCCATTGTAGAAGAGGCCCACGGTTTATTGTTACCGATTTCTCTGCACGGAGAGACACAAATGGCGCGGAGCTGGGTTAAACTCTTTGTTAATCGAAAGCTGATGATAACGATAGCGCTGCGGTCTCTCCGACCCTAACAATCGTACGCGATCTCATCCAGTAGGTAATAAGTGATAAGAGAACGTTGTTAGACAAATTTATTCATTTGGTAAAAATATGAATGTGAGGCTAGATGTGGCATAAAAGCACAAGCGTTTGATTGTAAGCGCCACAGGATGTGACTTCGATCCCAACTCGAAAAATAAAATATATAATATTTTCGTTTCTCATCTGTGGTATCAGGGCAAGGCGTGGCGTTAAGTTACCACTACTCATCACGTAATGCCACCAGAATTCGGCCGAAAATAGGGGAACAGATTATCTTGTCAGTAGGTTCCCTATGCTTACTTTACTGCGTGAAACTAACAATATCGCCTTTAAAATAAACATATTGGTATAAAACATAATGTAAATATCTAAAAAGTACATTTCTTTAAAAAGAAACCATTTTAGCTAACGTTATTACGTTAGATTTCTTTCCGTCTCTTATTTATTTCATCCTGGACAACACTAACTTATTAAAGCCAACGAATAGCAGAAGTCAGGTAACAAGACAACAAGACTTCACTTTCAACGCACTAAAATATTCAAACAATGAAGTTGGCTGTTCCAGGATCCCGGAACCGGGAACCCGTGTGACAAATTGCTCCAAATAACTCGCGACTATCCGAGGGATTCTTGCCCTTATTTCCACGGGATCGGGACGAAATGACAACAGATTTAGGGTAAGCGTGAAGCGAGGTGTAAAATGTATCCAAGCGCGTTCCGCCTTATATGACATTCTTTTGCACCTACTATAATGTGGGCGACGAGGCGATTTCGTAATCTGCCTTTTATTAAAAACATGTCGACTCGAGAATACAACGGCCCTTGTAGGGCTTATATATTATCCACTCGATATAGTCACTTATTTTTTCTTCCTTTGCAATAAACTGTGGAAATCGTAAGTGGAGCCGAAAGGGTCGCTTTGTACTCGGTTTGTAAAGTTATTCATAGTTAAACGAAGCCGGAAATATATACATTTAAGGGTAGATTCATCCTTCCAGCCCTCTGGTTGAACTAACTGCTGGCTTGAACGCATTATGCTCCATTCAATTACAAGTACATATAATATATATATAATCTGTAACGTCAAATATTATTGTGATAATCCTATTATAAAGCTAAAAAGTTAGTGAATTTAAGAAATTCACGTGTTGACATTTTATAAATAATGATGAAATCCAAACAGAAGACATAGTTTATTATTGAAATTGAATAATACTGCCAAAAGTTTTTGGGATATGCCAAAAAACCAGTAATTCATTGTTGTACTCTCGCCTCGCTCCGTCAAAAAGTAACTCGGTAAAGTTGTAAGACATCTCCCGATTTAAACAAAGATGAGGAAGGACTAAGGGGGCCGGTAGGAAAACGACACTTGTAATTAGCCGTGTAATCCGAACTCGCTATTTCGATGCTATACAAGCCCTTATTAAAAATTAACAATATTATATTAATATTTGCGCAACGTGTGACTAAATATATAATATTTTCATTTTATCCAATCTGGTGTCAAGACAAAGCGCTGCGTTGAGTTCCACCACTTAATATACAACGCTTCCAGGATTTGACGGGATATGGTGAGTGAAATGTCTTAACACTTCCCTCTGCCTGCCAAGGTACACGAATATAAAGCAAAGCTATATTGATATGCTTACCGAAACTTCATAAAATATGTCTAAAATGTATTCTAAATTCAAAGTAATTATATTATTAAAACATTTGACTAACCTAAGAATATGATCACGAATTAGAAAATAAAGACATTAATATTCATAAAACATAGAAACTCAGATCCAAAATGCAGGTCGGATAGGGACCTCCGCCGAGAGGTGAATGGCTACAATCGGCCTTACCCTCATTTAAATATCAAAACAACTTCCACGCGGCTTCGCCCGCTCTATCTCGATCCCGCAACATAACACAAACAAATTAATTCGAATAATGAACCCTAATAAATAGAGAGAGATCTGTTTGCCCCATAAAGAATAAATGTTATAATAATTGGGGCAAGATACAATTTACAGTTTAGAGTTTTAAGGGTGAATTAATTTTGAGTTTCAAGAACCGCCCAACAATAACATGATGAATGTTTATTGTTTCGACCCGAGCGAACCTTGTGTTGGTTGTTTCTGTTCTCACGAATTTTTCAATGGTAACGTTAGGGGTGTAACAAATGTTATGGTAAAATACGAATACATTATTTGATTTAATGGTAGTATCAAGTTTAAATTCAAGGTATATCCATTTTATATGTCCAACAATCTTCATCTACCGTCTTTTATTTTGATTAAAGTTTTTTTTCAGAAGAATGCGACCACATTATGTAGATATGGTCTTAAATTATATCACATACTATTTTATATGTTCTAATTTGGCTTAGATGTCAAAATGGAAAGTTTGTTTAAGACAGAGGAGGAGGATTTGAAAAATATTTATTTATTTATTTATTTACACTTTATTGTGCATAATTACTCGTCAGGAAGAAAAAAGAATATAAAAACAACAAAGAAAAAACAATTGACACACAAGCGGCGGTGTTATCGCTAAACAGCGATTCCTACCAGACAACCTTTAAGTTAGGAAATTTGGGATAAAATAGACTATATATAGGTATTAGTATTTACCATAGTCCATTCTGTACACTTCACAGTCTGTACTAGGATTACGCAATATATTTCAGATTTGTTCGCAGCGAGCTGCGAGCGTCAAGATAAAGCAGAACACCAGAACGCCTCTCTTCATATAAACTCTAAAATTGTTCACAACTATAAAACTTTACAAAGCCTTTTCAATTAAAAGTTTCAATGACGCCGTCGCTAATTATCGTGGCCCGGAGGACATCTAATAGTCTAATGTATATAAAGCAAGCTAACCGACGACGGCAGTATCGCGCCCCTCGCCTAAGTGAATTCTGTTAATTAAACCATAAAAACTTCGATAAATTAAGATCCACCCGATCCCACCCTCTAATATAGTCCTGCGAAAGATTTCAGATGCAAACGACATCGATACAGACCAATGGGGACGGTATAAATTACACCTAACCCCATACATTTGTTTGTGGGTACATTTAAATTTACTTATTGTACCCAATGTTACTATTGAATCAAATGAAGCCAATCACTTTCTTACTTCGTGAAGTTTCGGCGGTTTCGCTCCTTTGTTGGGTCGTTTTGTTCGCGACATTCAATTTTAAATTAAGTAATGTAAAGTAGCCAATTACAATGTAACAAGGAAAGCGGTCGTTTAAAATGTTTTATTCTTGTTTCTGCATTTTCATTTTATTATTCAAATTCTCTACTTTTTTAGGGTTTTTTTTTTCAGTTTCGCACTGTATTCCCTATATAGCAGGGTATCTTCTGTAAAGACACTCCAATTCCTACTTTCCATTGAATTTCTGGCGATTGTGTGACGGAGCTAAACGCCGTGCTTTTACCTTGGTACAAAAACGTATAAATGAAAATATTAATAAATAATAAATTCATTCATTAATTCTGAATGAAAATCAAACCCACAACACACACGCACGCACGTTACAGTCCCACGCTTGTGCCCCTGCGCCACGACATCTCAATTTTTAATATATTTTATTAGTCTTTAATACTGTATAATAATGTCTTTACCTTAAGATATTTAACTGAAAATACCTCAAGAAAAGCAGATGTTTTAATTTTTTTCCTTCTAAAAGTCAATTATTAGGGATACAAAAGACAACTTTATTAAGGTTATTGATATAGCTATCGTGATAAATTATCGTTAGCAGTCAATGTTGTCTGGAAATATGTAAAGTGAATTATAATTGAATTATACAATTCAATTTGTTTCAATTGAAGCCAGTCGTTATACAGGGGCACTAGAGTGTGGTTGTAAACGCGACAGATTGTAGGTTCGATTCCCACCGTTACGTTATTCACCGCCATGAAAATACAAAAACGTATAGCGATTTAACAAATAAAATTAATTTATTTCTAATTTAGCTTTGTCCCCGCGCACTTTTACTTTAACACGAACCTACACCATATTAATTACTGGAGGACCGAAGCCATAAGCCACAGATAGGTGATAAGGCGCGCCCTCGTACAACTTGTATGGAAATTTTCATTAGTAAAATTCGAGGTTAAAATGTTTGTGTGTTTGTGGTAATTGTTCGTGAGCGTCGCACGTTCGTTGGGACTTATAAAATTTTTGTTTGGATTTTATTAATATCTAGTAGCTAAGTATACGTTATATTGTCGTTTACGACTGCGATGTCGTCTTACTGTTGATTTTATTGGTCTTTTATGGAGGGAGTGTATATTAAATAATGCGTCAATTATTTAAGAGCCCATTTGAGTTTATGTTCTTATTTATATTTTATATTTATTGATTCATTGAGTGACTACACTTAAGAATATGTTTTTTGATTAAGTCTTGGGTTTTCGGTCATATTGGTTGTAAATAAATAAAATAAATAAATCAGCTTCACGCTGTATCCCGCACACAGCAGGGTAGGCAGAGGGAACCCCCACTTACTGCCGAATTACAGAGGTTTTGCGTGTTGAGTGGCAGAACTCAACGCCGCGCTTTGCGTCGACACCAGAGCGAAATATAAATTTAAATAAATATTTCATATCTTCGAGTGGAGATCGAACCCACAACCAGTCGGTTTTAAAGTTAAACTTCGTGCCCCTGCGTCACGACTGGCCTCAACCTGACCTTGGTTGTAAATCACCACCTCTCTACACAGAGTAAAGAGAGAGAGAGAGAGAGAGATATTTGAAAAAACTTTGTTACACCTAAATTTCTTAAGTTACTTAAAAATAGTATTGCTTGAGAATACACATATTATAACAGAATTTAAAAATATTGTACCAAGAAGATATTTACAGATGGAGATTATTTCTCAAAATAGTCTAAGCTAAAAGTGCAGTTTATGTCAGTGAGCGGTCGTGAGCTCAAACAAAACTTACCAGAAAGAAGCAAATCTAAAAAGAACAGATGTCGCCAACATTCTCCAGCAATAAAATGTTTTTCGAGTACGAGCACGTTTTCCGCATTGAGCACAGTACAGCATTCAACAGGTGGTCCCTTCTATCAATTTGAATGTAATTGCCGTTTAGAGATTTTAGAAACTCGGGTCAGGTCCATTCATGATGAAGGTATAGGAAGTTACTCTATAAAAGATTTAAGTGGGAAGTAAAGTTCGAGCGTCGCTATTTCAAAAGAATTATAATTTTTTTATCGTTTCAAAAATTTATACTTTTCATATTGCTTTTTCTTTTTATATTTAGATTAATGCTTGATTTAAGTTTAATCAATTTGTATTTAATCGGATTCATATACATATATATGTTTATACGTTTAATTAAATATATTTCGTACGTACTTCGAAATTATATATTGTGCTTTAATTTTGACTTTACTATATTTTTTTAGCTTTACGCTGTATCCCGCATGTAGCATGGTGGGCAGAAGACGCCGAGTGTTAAGACACTCCGCTCCCCAATGTCCACCGAATTCTGGAAGCATTTTAAAATAGCGGAATTCAACGCCATTCTTTGCCTCATTTTTTTTTTAAATAATTCAATTGGAAATCGAACCCACAACCTATTACGTCTACAGTTACACTCTTGTGGCCTTGCCCCACGACTGGTCCAATCAAATATACCTAATATTTAATAATATTTAACAATAATTACTTATAAATAAAAATAAAATAAATAAATTACTTTCACGCTGTATCCCGCACACAGCAGGGTAGGCAGAGGGAACCTAGTGTTAGGAC
>DVQM01001937.1:0-10954 GCA_018231645.1 Heliconius ricini | reverse complement strand
TGTCTTAACACTAGGTTCCCTCTGTCTATCCTGCTGTGTGCGGGATACAGCGTGAAGCTGATCTATTTTCATTTTATGCAAAATTTAAATATTCAATGAAATAAATGTTGTCAAGCTTTGATAAAATGAATTCCTGCTTCATTAACTTATTCTTTAAAATGAACAAGAAACAATAGGTTCATTGTTTTCCCGTAAATATATTTTATCTGATCATGAGCATATCAAAAATCCCCATAGTGTGAGTCAAGTCTAATTATCAAACTTAAATTGCAGCTTAAAAACTAAGTATTATTATTCTTGTTACAAATAATTTCAAAGTATCTTGGTGCTTTAATATATGGCTTAGCGTTCATAGCGGTCTTTTTTCTGGAATAACAAATGCTAAAAAAAAATATTATACTATTCTTATAATATTTTGTTACAGATTAGTTAACTGGTTCTCATATCATATAAGTAACTTCCAGTACAGGTGGTCGTGGGAGGACTGGGAAGCATGTGCCCAGTTGGATGCAGACCATCCGAAGCCTAGGTTTATTAGAGAAGTACTCGGGAAATGTTTGAGGCATGTAGAGTGTGGTTATATTCTAAAGAAATTTGATTGTTATATAGTGATTGAGGTATAGTTGCAAGTTCAACCCCAATGGGGAGAAGTAAGTTATTTCCTTTTCCCCACTCTGCTAAGGCAAGTATTGAGTTCTGTTTCCCAATACATAATGTCTAGATATCAAGCAGAAAATAGACAATAAAGTGTCTAGACACTAGGTTCCCAGTGTCTACCCTGTTATATGAGTATGTGGGACACAATGACAAACTGAAAAAAAAATTAAATGACATGACTCTTTTAGTCAAAGCGAGTAAAATTATGAAGTATCAAATTATATATATAGACGCCCGTCGTGGCGCAGAGGCACAAAGTGTGACTATAAATGCGACTGGCTCAATCCCCACTCGCGAAAATGAAATACTTATTTAAATTTATATTTCCATTTCTTCGCTCTCGTGTCGAGGCAAAGCGCGGCGTTGAGTTCCGCCAATCAGCACGCAATGCATCCAAAATTCGGCACAAAGTAGGAAACAGAGTGTCTTAATACAAGATTGTGCACACAGCAGGGTAGGCTGAGTTCTTTTTTATTAAAAAAAACAAAGTATATCAAACTCCTTAAACAAGAAGTTAAATTCAAATTGGAATTTGTTAATTATAATAATATTTGAAATGATTATGTAGGTTGTCGTATCATCAGCGAATCAAAGATATGACTCCAGAATCATTATCTGCATTTGTGCCTCTGAAACCTGAACCCATATACAAATACTCTATGGAAGGCGCAGGTAAGAATTACATGAATAAAACATGAAATAGAAAAAAATATTTAATTTAATGTTTTATACAAAATATTCTATAAAAGATATTTATGTTATTGTATTATTGTGTTTTATAATATTAAAATTTTACTATAAAAATATTTCTATTATAACTTAACTAAAGATAAATATTTACATAGCGAGGGCAGCAATTGTGGCATGAGAGAAAAAATGGTTAAATGCCCCTTAATGTTTGTCTATTTTCATCTTAAGACTTAATTTAAAGCTGAAATTAAATGATCTAGTAAGAGTTCAGTCTATGACATGGCCATTAATTCTAAGAAACTGTAAGAATGAGCTTTTGGCTCACTTTCGTCTTTGTATTGTAAATCGTCTGTAGTGTCTTTGTTTTCGTCCGAATTAAAGCCTATATCGTCATCTATGGAAGGAATTTTGCTTTCTTCATAGTCGTCTTCGTCACTTTCACTTTCGTCCTCGTCGCTGTCTTGATCATTATTATCAATATCTTCATCATCTTGATTATCATCACTTTCTTCTTCACTGTACTCATCATCAATTAAAGATTCTTCTTTAGCTTTTTTATCCTTAAATACTCCTAAAAAATCTTTAAGATCATCTTCAAATTTTGCGTAACTCTCGTGATTTGAACTTTCTTCCTGTAGTAACTCGGCTGTTGTTGTTTTATCATTTTCACTGAAACTATAATTCATAAAATCTTGTAAAATATCACTTTCAGTTGTGGTTATGTCTTTGGAATTTTTTGCTGATATGAGATTAGGGACTAGGGCTGTTGCCGTTGTCGTCTCTGAATCTTCACTAGACGAGATCACTGTAGTCGATATATTTTGCTTTTTCCTTTTGCATTTACTTTTACTTTTTGGTGTTGTTTGATCATCGCCGTTGTTATTCACTGTAAGTTGATTAAGTGTTGGTTCAAAAATATATTCCGCTTTGTCTTTAGAATCTTCTTCGGAATCTATATTGTCTTTATTATTTTCTTCTACTTTCTGTAATGGCATTTCATTATTAACTTCATATTGATCTACAGTTTCTTCATACATATTTGTCTGTGACGCTATTTCAGACATTTTTGTAGTAATTTCTGTGGGAGAAGTTTTTAACTTGTGGTCAATATGATTTTCTTTTTCACGTTCCTTTTCTTCATCTACATATCTAGTAGTCGTAGAAGAAACATAACCCTGAAAATTAGATCCCTTTCTTCTGTGTAAGTAAGACGAAGGGGGCATTGACGTCGTAGCCGTTTGACTCTTTTGCATTGCGTTTGTACTCCATCTGTCATGTTTTACCGAGGTTCCCTTGATCATTAATGTCGATTGTCTAAATCGGTTTTTATTTTTTGGTTGAGTTGTTGATACAGTCGGTTTGCTAGTAGTCGGTGTTTGTGTTGTTGTCTTCGTAGTTGTTAGTTTGGAGCTCGTGGTAGTACTACTAGGTGTTGTGGTTGTTGTGGATGTTGTTGAAGTAGATGTAGATCTTGGTTTTGATGGAATTATTGGTGAGGAACTTGCTTGTAGTGTCAAATCATTTGTGGGTCTTTTTTTCAGGGCACTTTCTGGAGCGTTTGTTGTGGTTGTAGTTGTTGTTGTCGTTATCCTTTTATGTTTCTTTACTTTTTCTTCCTTTGTGAATTTTGGTGGAGGTCGTGTGCGCCTTTTAGGTTTCATAGTTGTCGGTGTCGTGATTTCCCTTTCTGCTTCTGTAGTTGTTAATACTTTTTTCTGCGGGGTTGCTGTCATTTTAGTTGTAGAAGTGGTCATAGGAGTAGTTACCTCAATAATAGGCATTTCTGTTTGAGGTTCAATTGGGGTAGTTTTTGTAAGTGACCCTAAAATATTTGCCCAAGCCATGTTTTCAATTTCTTCCTCAACGTTAATCTGAGCTGTTATTATATCTGGAACAGCAGTCGTTGCTGTAAATCTATGACTTTTTACATTGTCATGCTTTTTCGAGTGCTTTTTAGCTGAGGTGGACGGTTTTCGAATTTTGCTATCTGTTTTTTTATTTGTGTGAGTAATGACACTTTTCTGGGAGGAAGCATCATCAGAAAAATTGATTTTCATTGGTCTAAAATCCGTTTCTGAGAACAAATCTTCATCAGGAGGTTGATCAATGATTTGTGGACTAGGTCGGAAGTCTTTTGGTTTATATGTTTTCTGTGGCTTAGAATGAACTAATTTTAAAGGTGGCATTGGCTTAAAAGGTTTTTTATCCATTGTCACAAACACACCAGGCGGTGCATTGTATACTGGAGGTCTTACATGGTCCGAAAAATAATTCACTTTAACTGGTGTGTTATACCTGTTGTAGGTTTTGTGGAATCTAATTCCATCAGGTCTAAAAGTGTTATTTATATTTTCCATTGACATCGTATTCATCGATTCCGCAGATTGCTCCATAGATGGTGAAATTGGTGGCAAAGGCGTTGGCAGCACAGCCGGGCGTGTTGTTTTTCCTATTTTACTTGATTCTTGTTTATGGTCATATGGGTATTGAACATATGGGATACTATTAGCAGTGGTTGGAGACCCTAGGATCTCTTGATATTGATATTGATTTATATTTGTCGGTGGCGCTTGAAGTGGCGGACGAACATGTTTGATAGGTTGTGGTCTATATGGATAAGGAATTTGTTGATGTGCGTCAATCGGTATTCCTACGTGACCTATTTTTGAATGTTGCGAAACCCCGGGGGGAAAGTAAGAATTTTGCTTATATTTTGTTGTAGGCGTTTCATAGGATCTATCATCGTCATCTGAAAACAGTGACGAAAATATTCTCTCTAAACCTGAAACGTACTGCTTTCTGCCTACAAATTTAGATGGTGCTATATTTTTGTGAACCCATATTGCTCTCTCCGGTCTCGAGACTTGAGCTTGTGGGAATCTATTATATTCTTTCGGATTCTCAAATATTTTAGCAGGAGAACTTTCTTTTACAGTAAATGTTCTTATTGGATTCTCATAAGGTTTTCTTTGTTTTTGAGGTGTTTGCGATATAACAGAAAAAGTTAACTCGTAATGGTATTTTCCTGGAGACATTTCTTGATCCCTTTGTCTGACACGTTTCACAGACCAAAACGCTTTGACGTCTTGCAAGCAATTATTTTGACTGCACTTTTCTTTCGTCCTCTCATCTTCAGCAAAGAGGAAACCTCCGTTACGTTCCAAGAGGCGTCCTTTTGCCATGATTGTGACGTCGCCGAAGGAAGCCGGTTCCTCTTCTGGTATTCTATCAAAGGGTGCAGATTTGATTTTGTCCCATAAATCGTGATCATCGATCTCTTTAGAATCGTAACCGTTGGGTTTACTATTTGGAGATATGACGTCACCTTTGGCAATAAGCTGGTCAATTTTATCTCTTACTAGCGTTAAATATACACTGTGTCTTAGCGCGTCCTCCCAGTAGTGGGCAGGCACGGCGGCCACGGTCGGGGGCGCCGATGTTCTGAAAGTTTCGTGCAATGTTCCAGCGCGGTTGTCCCTTTTGTCGTGGTGCCATTCATTAAGCGGGATCGGCGTAGGTCTGAAGTCGTCAAATTGTGCCCAAACATCTTCTCTTTGTATCTGAAAAAGTAATTACAGCAATTAAATACAAATAAAGCGAATACTAATAGGATATTAATGCTCAATTGCAATTGCTGAAAAAATATTTAAATATGCGTTCGAAAGTAAAATGGCGGTTGGCGGGAAAGTGCGCGCTCGGATGGCGTGCGGCGACCGTTGCGTGCTTCACAATCCATCCCTCGCGATGCGATTTTCCAATGGACTAAACCAGTTCAAATTTTTCCGAACTCATATCAAGTAATTGTAATTTATTAACTTCATGTATCTGCATATCCTTGTTTAAATATTCATTATTAATAAGTTAATTCAATGTAGAGGCCAGTCGTGGCGCAAGGGCACAAAGTGTGACAGTAAAATCGTCTGGTTGTGGGCTCGATTCCCTCTCTAGGAGATGAAATATTTATTTAAATTTATATTTCAATTTCTACGCTCTGGTGAAGAGACAAAACGCGGCGTTGAGTTACACCAATCAACACGCAATGCCTCCAGAATTCGGCAGTAAGTGGGGAACGAAGTGTCTTAACACTAGGTTACCCTGCTGTGTGCGGGATAAACAAAATCTGTATAATTTAGAAATAATCCAAATTCTATTCATTTATTTTAATTATTTTGTTTACTGAATTTAATTGTATACGATACACTACACTGCACTATTTTTGATAGAATACACAGATTATAAATAAAAATATTTAAATAGTCAACGAAAGCATAAGTGTTGGAAGCTTCTTGCGGCGCTATATATCGTTATCTTAGAAGATACGATCTGGGCCTAGATGTGTAAGAGCCGTGTAGCTTGTAACTTACTAGCAACTTACATTCGGTTTTAATTTCAAGGGCGATATTAATTATTTTGCGTTAATCGTTTTATTCAAGCGTTTATGGAATTCCTTAGCCAAATGGCTAAAACGGAACATACGTTAGTACGTTTACAATTTCAAGAAACAAAACAAAATTTAATTAACTTCATTAATTAATATAACACAGCTAAGCTATAGCTATAGCTATAACTACAGCTAATTAAAAAACAATAATAACAATATAAATATTTTTAATAATTTAATAATGTAATGTTTAATAATATTATGACAATAAATTGGGTAAAAATCGTGGGTGCACAGATATTACGATAACCGATTCAATTGGCCCACATACCTGGGAAAATCTCATATGAAGACAATGCTCCGAGGTCGGTGCTCTGTGATATTGATCTTCACGTGTGACCAGCCTTATTGTAAAAGAGTGTGCTTTATCATATCTAGACATTTTTACGCTATTCATACTCTTTTGGAGCATTTACGTACTTATTGTGTATTTTTTGTTTAATATTTGCTAGGTACGCCCAGGGAACCTTATGTTAAGGCACTCCGTTCCCCATTTTCCGCTCAGCTTTCGAGACGTTGCGTGTTGATTGTTGAATGTTACAACTTAACGCCGCGCTTTATCTACCAAAGTGGGGCAATTAATATAATTTAATGATTATTTCCTTGATTAGAGATCGGAACACACAACCATCGCTTTTGCATTAAGATTCTGTACCACTACACCACGGTGGTCTAATAAATATTGAAGTCCTTATATAATTTTGTATTATTTTCTAATTTTTTTTTCATACACTTGTTAAATTTATAAATTATTTATACATGTTTATTATAAATAAAACTCACAATTTCTCTAATCTCACAAATAAATAGAACCAATATTAGATGAAACGAGCATTTCCAAGGAGACAGTATGGAAAGCGATCGTAACGTGTAATTTAGATGATTATACTTACAATTAGTGTAAAGAAAACGCACAGTAATGTGGACCGCATCTTCGATCATTCCACTGCACGATCGATATTTACTTATTTATTTTGCACTAGTATCGAACGCGTACGGCGCCACAGCACTGGCCAGCGTGAACTGACTGTGGCTTTGTAGAGTGCGGTATCTAACCCCACTTGATACGGAAAATTGTATAGATTTTCTTGTTTCTTATATATGTTTAGCTAGATATATCTTAAAAAATATATTTGAAAGATGTTTTGAAAAAAAAATATTAACAGTTGTCGCATGTCTTCATATCATAATGTATTGGTTGGTTCCTTGAAATTGATTGACACTAAATAAATGATAGCTAAACAATTTTCGAAGTTCATTCCTGTTTCATGTTACTAATAGAAGCTTTTTTTTTAAATTTTAATATGAAAAATGATCGTTTTATATTCTGCCGAAAAAAATAATTGTTATTTTTAAGGTAATTTATTATTAATAATATAATAAAAAAATAGCTAAAGCAATCAAAGCCATCCTCGTTAGGAAATAAAAGATATCATCGTCCATCTTAACAGCAATCAACGGATCTACAGACAATACTGTTAATGTTGTAACACCATAACCGATGGAGGAAATTGCAATTGCGTTTCGTATCTCTATATGTAATGCTTTTTATTATATATATATATATTTTACGCAGAAAATAATTTGTTTTTTGAGTTGGTTTTATTTTTAAGTCTTTATTATTATTTTTTTTATTATACCTCTTCTTATGGGTGACATGAACATGAGTTTTAATTTTCTTTAATGGTTTGACACGTTTTGATTAATAATACAGCATATGTCCATGAATAAATATGAATATAAATATAATATAAGAGGTCAGTCGTGGCGTAGGGACACAAGTGTGTTTGTGGGTTGTAAGTTCGATCCCCACTCGAGGATTTTCATTTATTCGCTCTGATGTGCCTCAAGAATTCGAAAATGGCCTCTGCCTACCTTGCTGTGTGCGGAATACAGTGAAAGTCGATAAAGTATGTATACTTTATTTTTAGTATTATGGTTCTATTTGTATTAAAAAGTTAACGCCCTCATAAAATATCGTGATATCGATTTTTTTTTTTTTACAAAACAAAGGTAATTTATAATTGCATAAGAACAATTTGTATGTAAAAATGATCAATCAATACATTACATCGAGGAAATCATGAATAACATTATAGTAACAATTGGAATTATTTGAAACCAACATTAAATTAGCTGAAAACATCGTTCGGGCACGCGACGCGAGATGGAAAGTGGCCGCGGGGTTTCGCTGTGATATTTCATACGATTACATGTATGTACGAGAATTCGCTTTATTCTTCTTTATTTGTAATTTTTAGCCGTATGTATTTTTCGTTGATTTAATTAACTTTAATGTTTAACTCTTAAAAACCATTTCTTGATAAGAAACGTTTGTACCTCGTCATTGCCTATTAAATAATAGCTCAATATACTTGAGATTAGCGTAGATTAAGATTTTCACAAAATGGCGGCGTGGAGACATTACACAATGGAGTACTATACAATATTTGACTAAATATTATTATTTTCAGCATAGTATTTTGGTCAAAAAAATATGAAATTCAACGTTGGAAATTGTACATAAAAAATTCAAAGCGTCATTTGAACCTACATCCAAGTACTATCCAAGATTTAATTACGAATTTTTTGGATGGTACCCTTTCAGCACCATCCAAGAAATTCGTATTTAAATCTTTGATTGGTTTGATACCAAAACTACCTAAGTGGTGTCTTAAATTATAGTATCAATATATTCCTTGTTCGAAAACTGTTTCTTTGTTTAATACATTTTATTCCTATCGAGATATATAATTACTATACGACGAATACGACACGACTAATTATAGATTAGTCGTGTCGATGTAAACAATTGTAGGTACATTGAATATGTCATGTGGTATAGAAAAAATTTAGTTATTTTCGTTTAACGTTTAGTTAAGCGAAAATAACTAAAAGTATTTTAGTCGCAGATAAAAGACAGTATAAAATAAAATATAAATACATTCATTTACAGCGTCCCTACCCGGTACCGAAGCGGCGTACCAGCTAGTTACATGTGTCCGTAACAAATGCACCCCCGAGGAGGCTTTGAACGTGTTACGTGAGCTGCCCAACCCGCTACGCGAAGGAGACACGAGCGCCGCCCACACCGCATATAATCCATTGAAGATCGATGTTTTTGTACAAACCCTGTTGAATCTTGGCAGTAAAAGTATTTCTCACAGTTTTGCCGCTATATCCAAGTTTCATTATGTTTTTAAGGTAATTTTATTTGTTGAATTTTAAGAATTGAGGCCAATTGTGGCGCAGGGGCACAAAGTGTGACTGTAAAATCGACTTCTCTACGAATCGAGTTGTGGGCTCGATTCCCACTCGAGGAAATGAAATTATATTTACATTTATATTTTCGTTTCTTCGCTCTGGTGTCGAGGCAAAGTGCGGCATTGTGTTCCGCCATTCAACACGCAATGCCTCCAAAACTCGGCGAAAAGTGGGGAATAAAGTGTCTTAACACTAGGTTCCATCTGCCTACCATGCTGTGTGCGGGATACAGCGTGAAGCTGACTTAATTTAATTTTTAACTTATTTGATTTAAATGTTTATTAGAAATTTGAAATGCCTTTAAATACCACATATTTGTCTAAAAAATATTGAACTGTTATTTTTTTAAAATTTAATTTTACAATTTTACGTGAGGGTAAATTAATCTCTATTTCGGAACTAGCCACTTAGTGAATTATTATTAAATAAATGATTGATTATTTTAGCGTTATTTTACATGTTTCTCTCTTCTTCCCACAAAAGATATTAGCAGAATCCGAGGAAGCTCAAATCTGTGTACTTCGCAACGTGTGGGAGGTGTGGCAGAGACACAGCCAGATGGTCTGCGTGCTGGTGGACAAGATGCTTAAAACACAAATAGTGGAATGTAGCGCAGTGGCCACTTGGCTGTTCTCTAAAGAAATGGCACCCTTCTTCACGCACAGCTGTTTGTGGGAAATATTGCATTTGACGATCGATAAGATGAACAAGCATGTGTCGAAGTTGAGTGAGTGTGGTTTTTTTTTATTTTGGTTCTTATTATATTTATCGTGTTCAGTTATATGTATATGTAAATGAATTGAGTCAAGAATGAATTCATTAGTTTGGGAACAAACTCGTAAACTATTGTAACCCTTTTTTACCTTAATTCTTCGATTAAACTTTAAATTAACTATTACATAAAAAGCCAAAAAAAAAAGAAAAGGCCGGCGTTGAGTTCCGCCATTCAACACAATGCCTCGATAAGTGTTCTAACACTAGATTCCCTCTAGCAACCCTGCCGTGTGCGGGATATAGCGTAAAGCTGAGCGTTTAGTATTATTTGTTACTATTTTCATATATAAATTAAAAGAACACTTTAAAATTCCTCTTCACAAAATACAATATTCTAAAGATATTATTCATAATTTTTCTTAAGAACCCTTTAGAACGTCTCTTAAGTTACCTTTAGAACAAAAAAAGTAAGTGGAAATCTATCTGTATGAAAGCTGCGATGCCACAAACGGACAAATCGGGGTTAAAAAATATTTATAGTATTGCACTAGGTAGTGGCCTAGTTTACTTCCTAAATCATAGAAAATTCTAGGTACTAAATTAAATCAAATTGACAATATATTAATTATATTTTTAACTTTTTAGGTAAGGAGCTCCAAGAAGCCAGAGAGGCATTAGCCAGAGCAGACTCTAGCAGCTCAGACTCTGAAGACGAGAGTGGGAGCAAGAAAAAGAAAGATCAAGACAAGCCCACTGAAGAGGTAACTTTTTATTTAACTTCACGATATATTCCGTTTATCCATAACAGGATAGTAAGAGGGGCCTCCTATCATAAGATACTTTATTGTTGGAGAATACCGCCGCCTAGACTTCGAGATACTACACGTTGAGTTGCGAAAATCGACACCGCGCTTGGTCTTAAATAATAGTACTTACGTAGAGTTACAGGTTACTTGTATAGGGTATTTGAGAAATGAATCTAGACTCAGTTTAAACGTAGTTCAACGCTGCACGTTGCCCTCTTGCCAGAGAGAGGAAATGAAAATATTAATTGGTTATTTTGCACATCAGGCTGTGGAGCGCATGGAGGAGCGCCTGGAGATGGCGCACACGGACCAGAAGCGCTTGTTCCTCATCGTGTTCCAGCGCTTCATCATGATCCTGTCGGAGCACCTGGTGCGCGCCGAC
>DVQM01001936.1:0-10955 GCA_018231645.1 Heliconius ricini | reverse complement strand
TCTCTTCGATTCACACTCGCGCAATGAATTATTATATATTAATATTAAAAAAAAAGCGGCGATACTTCCGTTACTTAACACGAAAGTGGGAAACACTCGGTTCCGTCTGCCTACCCCGTTATTTGAGGAAAACAACCTAAAGCTGAAAAAAAAGTCTCAAATTGTTTGTAAAATATATTTTTTTATCTTTTCAGTCAACGCTTGTACAATGGCGGATAGCATTTTGGGTGTGTTTCGCAGTGCTTGTTGGTACAAACGTGATTTATTGTATATGGGCGGACGGCAAGCAACAATGGTGGGATGATGTCAGGCAGTACGGCTATCCCGCTGATTGGAAACACGGCCCCTTAAAAACATCCGACGTGGACAAGGAAAAGAGTAAAAAGAGCGAAACTAAAGGCACACCGCTTTAGTCCTGTGTTACCATTAAATAAATTATTTAATAATGTTACTTAATTTATAAATTTTGAATATTTTAATAATTAATTGTAATTATTAAAATTTATTGTTTGTATAATATAGTATAATAATTTATTAGTTATAGTGACAATTGCGTGTTAAATAGAAATAACTTACTCTACATATTACGCATTACTCTACATAGAGCTTGGCTTAGCGTAAGAGATAAAGTAAATTTGCTGAGAGGTAAAATTATTTTTATCTTTTTTACCGTTGACAGATGTAAGTGTAAATGCTTGGTAATAAAAAAGTAAAATATATTGTATAAAATATTTGTATATAAAAGAGCTAATTTCGTTTTTCTTTTAAAATGATAGCTCTATTATACTTTTTATTGAAATTCCTCGCGGTGCCATCTTGTGATAAACTAACTAACAGTACCTTTTAGTTATACTGTTATTTTTAATACATACATCACAATTAAGTCATTTAAAATATATATGTTTAGTATTAAACAACCAAATTTAAGGTATTTTTTTTTTCAAATTAAACAAGCAAATTCAAAAACCTATTCCGACATTGACAAATTTTAAGACATTGAAAACAAAATATTTGAAAAAGTAAAAAAAATGCTTTTTTTTGTCAGTCTATTGTATATTTTACATATAATATTTTTATTTATTAAAGTAAATATACATAATAAGATGAACACTTTGTTAGTCATTTTTAATGGTAGCTAATATTTTTTGTAAATTTTAACCGATTGTTGATAAAAATAATGATTGTACAAATATATTTTTTCTTTACAATGTTGTGTAAAAAGAAGACTAAAATTAATAAAATATGAAAAGTGAGAAAAAATATTTTATTTCACTTGTTCTCTCCTCCACTTCTGAAATGAAAGCTGAATACATAAAAATATTTACTTTTGTAATGAATGGACTATTATTACTGTTATAAAGAAATACGGATGAGTTCTTTTTTTTATGTATTTAATACAAAGGAAAATGGAAATAATGATGTTCATTCGGATGGAAACCTGACTCGAAGATATTGCATGTTAATTGTCGAAACTCAACGCTGCACTTTATGTTACCAGAGCAATTTAAATTCCCCGAGTGAAAATTGAACTCAGAACCAACGCATTCACTACACCGCGATGTTCTCATCAGGTTACATATTCAACGATTAGTTCCGAACTTGGATCTTGGTTTCATAGATATTTAGATCTTACAAAAATTCTTAATTCACTCGCTTTTTCTTACACTTATGTAAATATGTGTAAGTAGTAAATACGCTAAATATACGATACAAGAATTTAAGAATAAAGACGTGAGATAAATAAATCTGTCAATGTAGGTTGTATTTTTTCAAGACAATGGGGAAATTTTGGAAACATACCGAAGGGAAGATATTGAATATAAGATGTTTATATATTTATATAGATATAAAATTTAGTACGTTTAGTACCCGTACGCAATATATGCTTATTGTGGACATGTATATTATAAATTTTATGCAGACTGTTTCTACGGTTTCGTGCCTCGAAATGAAAAATAAAAGTCTTACAAAAGTGATCCTACTTTCGTGTCCGTCTGTCCGTTTTCTATATTAAAAAGACGGATCTTTTAAGAATGGCGCGCATGGAATTGTAGTTTTACGTTTACCTACTTGACAATTAATACAACCGATTAAGTGCGAGTCGGGATTGCCCCGACGCCTTTACGTTTGTGTGTAATCTTTCTAAAGGTACTTGTTACGCTTGTTTATGTTAAGATTGTATAAGGATGGTAATTCATGATGTTGATTAATTTGTGAGATCAATATAAGTTGTTAGGTCGAGTGATGAATATAAGTTGTTGGGACCACAAATAAACGCATGCCTCAAATCCCGCATTGAATTTTCTACGATCAAATAAGGTATAAGAACCATAAGCGGACACTATTACATACACCAGAGTTCCAAGACATAAAATGACACCACACCCACAAGAGACGGGCATATACATTCGAACTTACCAATAGTCGTAGAACAACACTGATGTATAGTGGTAATGTGTCAACAACCAACGCCATACAAGAATGAGTGCACTGCGAGACGGCTTCAGTCATGACATACTAAGTAAACGTCATTATAACAGTTCGCATAAGCCCATCACGTCAACCTCCGTGACATTAAGCAATATGAAATATTGTTATTTTGGTCAAAGCTCACTTTGATCCACAATATGTGTCGCGCCCACACATATATTGCCTTTATATAAATTTTGATCTTAAAATATTGTGCCATTATAGACTTCGAATTCATATATTTTATTTATTATATATTTGATATGTATCTTTCATTGCATCATATTTATTATTATCGTAGTACTTAAGAGTTAGACTCGGTCACTGCCTTCCTGCCTATATAAAATACCAGTTGCGACACTCGGGCCATATTGTTCATAATGAATTATACTAATTATGTGAGATACTATGCATATTAAAAAATCAGCTTCACGCTGTGCTTGCTGCACACAGCAGAGGGAACCAAGTGTTAACACTCCGTTTCCCACTTTCCGCCGATCATGCGCGAATAAATAAGATTACATAACGCATTTAATGTTAGAAGAACGGTAATCTGTCTAAACCTAAATTAATGTAACTTAACCTACGACTTAACTAACCATGTCCAGAATTGTAAAAGTTCCAAAATAATAAGAGTTGCAGAAGAAGAAATTTCTTTCCCACCGGCGCCGTTCACCGCATCTCTATGCTATTGTCAGCGTGAGTGGCGCTCGGCCGCTTTCCATTTTTTCCGTCTGTGACACCGAGTGCTTTATAACATTTATGAATATTTTTTTTTGCTTTTCGTGTATCCCACATACAGTAGAGTAGGCAAAGCGAACGTAGTTGTAAGACACTCCGTTCCTCAACTCAACACCGCGCTTTACCTCGACACCAAAGCGAAGAAATGAAAATATATATTTACATAAATAAATATATGATCTCCTCGACTCGGGATTGAACTCACAACCGGTCGATTTTACAATCACACTTTGTGCCCCTGCGCCACGACTATTAGCATTATATAAAAATTATTATAGAAGCTGTTAAACGGCAACAAAATGTGTAGACAATTGTGTATAGAATATAAATTAATAGATTAGCCTTCAATGTAGTTAATTATGTATAAAGTGTATAATATTTGCATGCTAGCCGTTGCTTAGCTGTTGTATAATTAACTAGTTGGTGACCGCGACTTATATTTACATAGGTTTTAAAGGCAAGCTCAAATGTCATATGTACTGTGTTCATATTATTAATCGTATTTGATATCTAAGGGCTACAGAGATAACTGAAAACTAGCAAAATACAGGTTACTAAAATTATTTTTAAATTTATTTATCTAAATTTTAATTATTGAGGCGGACATATATTTTTGCAGTGGCATGTGTTTGATTCCCCTCGGGGGAATGAAATATTTCATATTTCCATTTTCTCACTCTGATAACGAGACAAGCGCAGCGTTGAGTTCCGCCACGCAACTTGCAAAGATTCAAGATTTCGGAGGAAAGTGAGAGAGGGAATGAATTTGCATTAAGATTACCGGTTCCCTCTGCCGTATTGTAATAAGTGCACATGAGAATAAAAATGTTAATTTTATATTAATACATCAAGAAAAAGAGAAAGAAATATTTTTACGACAACTAACTTTCGACTATAATATGCAGTTGTTTCTTATATAAAATATTATTAATATTTTTTTTTTCCTTTTATATCATTTGTAAGATTTCTCTTAATCTAATTTTAATTCAACAATTTTTTTCACGGACCATCAACTAAAACTTACAACTAAGTTCGTTTATAACAGAAAATAATGAGAAATTTTATGAAATGCATAATCTAACATTTTCCATTTTTATTTTCATTTATATTCATACGAAGCAGTAGTAATGTAAGTACAAATAGAACGACCGCAGTAACAGCAACTTTACGACTTTAATACACTCACGAGAAACAAAGACAATTTTCTGCGGATCGATATTTCGTTATAAAATGTAATATATAGTTAAAAAGTTTGTTAGAAAATGTAATGGCTTAACAAGCTGTAAATGTTTATGACCTGCAGATAGTAAAGTAGAACTTTTTTTTAGCTTCACGTTTTATCCCAAAAACAGTCTACCCTGGCATAGGGAACCTAGTGTTAAGACACTGGACACTTCGTATATATATATTTCTTCCTCCTCCTGATTTCCTCGACTGTGAATCGAACCCCACAACCTATCACTTTTACAGTCACACACCACCAATTTAAGCCAGCCTTAAAATAGAAAAGTGACGTCAAAAAAAGCTTCCAATTAGCACGTTCATTAGCATCTCAGTAACAGGTAGGTATTTTTTGTCGAGCGTAGGCAGTGAAAATGCTAAAACTATTCAAATTCAATTGGTGCATGACTAACGTGACCATTTTTGAGCGGCTCAAACCGGGACATCGGGCTTTCGTTTTTTAGGCTGGCTTTCATATCTTTTACAGGTAAGCTTTCATTTTTTCAGGGTTGGCTCTCGTTTTTCTTAGATGGCTGTTTTCGTTTTTTAGGGTGGATTTGGTTTTTGTATAATTCATTTAAATTTTAAGTGCTTTCGATTCTTGTGCACTATTCTATTCACACAAAGCATGACTCAACCAACTTACATAAAAAATGGGACTTTTAGCACGCTCCGTAGCCATATTTCGGGACACATGGACACACAAGCGAAAAACGGGACAGTCCAGTTCAAAACGAGACGACTGGTCACATTATGCTTGACATGTTGCAACTTGACGCGCTGCCTATATATAGAATGGTATTTACACCTTAATAATGCCAAGGGTGGATCCCTATTGTACAGTATTATAATATAAAACATTTTGCCCGTGCTCATATTATTTCCTATCTTCGTTATTCGTCGTCCCGATTTTTTCTTTATTTTTTGTATAATTTATATGAGAATGAACAAGTAGATTTCATTAATTAACCATTTTATATATATATATCAAACCATTGCCTATAGTGAACCATTTCTGAAGGTATATATTTTTGATTCAAAATTTAAACTATTGAATCTTAATCTTTTTTTTAGTTTTACACTGTATATTATCTGGTGTTAGACTCGCCTCTTCCAACTTTTCGCTAAATTCATGAGGCAGCGTGTGTTACCGGTGGAAGTCAACGCTGCGCGTTGCCTCAAACTCAGAGCGAACAAATTAAAACATTAAATATTTAATTTCCTCAACTGGGAATCGAAACCACAACGTGTCGCGCTTACAATCACACGCTTGTACCTCCACTCCACGACCTGCCGCCTAGATTTTATTGATGAACCAAATAGTATTACAATATAAACTACTTAGTAGAATCTATATATACGGTTAATTTTATACAAGCTTTCTGCAAACAAATAAATTTAGTACTACATTCCTCTAGAACGGCTTCTATAGTACTCGTACAGTGAATTGCGTAATCGTGTCGCGTAAGCTGCGGGCGGCGCCGCTTGACGACTTATTGCCAGACACTTAACCGATTGCATATATACGCACTATATTATTATTATTCTAATATTAAAAGAATATACCATTTTACATAATTTTTCTATTCAAGATTTTCACGCTGTATCCCGCGTACAACAAAGTAGGTAAGAGGAACCTCGTGTTAAGACATTCCGATCCCTATTAACCGCCGATTACTGAGGCATTGCGTGTGGAGTGGTTGGAATTCAACGCCGCATAAAAAAACAAAAAAAAAAACAAAAAGCAAACTTTATTACCAGGGAAAAAAATTATAACAGTTACAGTAAGCGTTACAGTAACAAGCTTGTGCCATGACGGCCTTAGCATATGAAAATATATAATTTTCAATTTTGATTTATTGGTAAATACCCGTAATTTCGTTTGCGTGAACTTAATGCCACACTATTGCAATTTAAAATTCAGTACATTGCGATCTCAGTTTCAATTTGTCGCTCCGGCTTGTGTTATCGTCGCAGATTTTAATTATTTTGTAGTATTAAAGATTTATACGTATACAAGAAGACCAACAGATAGACGTAGAAACAAATTGATAAAAATAAAAATGCATAAATTGGTTTTCTATTAATAAAGATTATCCGCCTAACCCATTTCATAAAATATAAATATAAAAACAAATCTTTAAATATTTTATTACATTAAAGACTAGCGGCCCACTCGCGGCTTTGCCCGCATACTACTTATAGCTATTTTATTATATATAATTTATACATTCAATAATTTTTCATAATTTTGAGAAAGTGCTAGCACTAGTATACATCCAATATCATACTAAAAACCCAAAGCTTATCTTCATAAAATTTTCTCAACGTTAGAATAATAACTTTTGCTCGTAAACAATAACTTTGCCAAATAAAAAACATTGTAATATCACTTGACATTTTTCAATTATTTTTTGTCACAAAATGCTCTATTGTGACTTTTAACAGATAAAGACAATGTATTTACATATATTAACGATTTGTGACCACACGCGCTTAAAGCAATTCAATAGCGTTTCAATTTATTGTTATTTAATTATGTAAGGATAACTAAGAATTAAACCGTAGTGCTATATAACCTATACCACTTCTAGGGAATGTAGCTTTCATGCAAAACTAAAAAAATCATATTAATTAACGAATAAAGTGAAAAAAAGAGTTGTCATGTAAATTTTGACTTAAGTTTTTTCATAAAATTTAAATTAATATATCAGGTAGAGTTTCGCAAGGCATTACTCTGGGCTCTTCACCAGATGCAATGGGAATTTTAAATAGCACAAATTAAGACGTAGTCAGTCAGAATTTTCATTTCTTCGCTCTGATGTCGAGAAGAACCGTGGCATGGAGTGACCTAACACTAGGTTCCCTCTGTTTACTGTTACTGATAAATGTGTTATAAATCCTGAAGCTGCTAAAACTAAATTAACATACCTATGAACAACCAAAAATTTATGGAGATCAACTATTTAAACTAGCAATAAGACACTTTCTTTACTACTCTCCGTGCAACACTTAATTTTCAAACCCCTAGACTACATCTTAGAGACTAATATTTTTTAATGTCATAATGAAATATCTTAATTTTAATAATCAATCTTCGTATGTTATTACATTAGAAAATGTGGTTATTTACATAGCTTTATCTAAAATATGATCTTTTTTGCAGCAGCAGTATCAAACATTGAACATAAAATTTTACGTCCCATTACCTAATATTTAACCTGCTCTATAAGTACTAATTTAGATAACACATTCTATTTTAACCAAATGAATGGATATTTACGTATTTTGCAATGGATACATAGAGGCGTAGAAGGAAAATGTCTCATTGTAAGTACGATGGTTGCGGGTTCGATTTCCTAAGGAGTTATTATATTGGGATGAGTGGAGTGTCTTAGCACTAACTTATGTTATTACATATATAACACCGGCCTACTCGCGGGTTCGCCCGCATTGGACTTATATAATACTTTTAATATGTTGCATTTGCCAACAGATTAATATCTTTATCGTAAATAGCTTATTCTCATAATTCTGCAAGCCCTACGTGGCTGCTTATGAGGATGTCATCAGCAGAAAGGGCGGCTGGGCTGGACTCTTGCTGGCTAGACTTCGAGCTGCTGAGCTGAGCTCTTGCTGGCTAGTCTAAGCATGAATTTCAGAAAAATCTGAAATACAAGCTTAGACTAGCCAAAGCCCATTCATCTCACCTCACTTGAACCAGTAGGCTTAATAACAAATTTTGCCCTCTTTTAAGGATTTTTATTTAAGATTGCCGATTTTTTCCTCAACAAACATTATCTAAAGATGGAAGCTGCCAAATTTTATAATTCAAAGGCAACCGAAAGTACCCTATTGATTTTGATTCCCTCTACAGTGTCGAAATTTGCGTTGTTTCCGATATAAACAGCCATATCTTTTTTTTTGAAGTAAATTTAGAAAAATATTTTTTTTCAGGAAATCATGGGGCCGTAGATCTAGGTATATGGTTTGAATTTCAATTCAATATCTCCATGTCTTAAGCATGATGTCAAAGTCAAGTACTTTGACATCATGTTTAAGGGTTAGGGTTCCAACGCCAAAATGCTCAGAAAATTATTCAAAATACCGATAAAAAATTGCTGTTTCCAACTATATATATTACCCAATATCACAAAAAACGGCATTTAGACCAATTAGTCTTTCAACCGTCGATATAATATTTATAAAAAATATTGTACAAACAAAATTTTGGCGAAAAATTAGTAAACAGTGTTTAATGTGAGCAAATGGATTGACAAACTCGCTGTTTGCTAACATGTTATTAACATAACACAATATTTTAAAAGGTCAATTGATGTCAACAGTCAATTTTTTTTCTCACGACTAAAGTACTATATTCAATTGCTCTATTTTGTTTAATGACTGTATAGAACCTGTGTAATGTTTTTAAATTATTTAAATACGAATTCTACTTTTAAGCAATTCATGTTGTTTATGAGCAGAAATATGTTATATTAATTAATACTGCTGTGACAATTATGTTTTTGGGCTCAAGTGGATCAGCACTTAACGAGTTATGGTCTCAAATTGCGTTTGTGTTCAAAATATCCAGTTTTTTTGTTCCTGTAGGATTATTAATGCTTTTTTTTAGTACCCTGGGGTACGTATGTAATCGAATAAAAAATCAAGATTACAAAAAGATAATAAAGTAAAAATAATATAAAATCTACATCCCATAGCAAACTTTATTATTATAATATAATGTTATATATATCATATTTACAATGTTTCATATATATTTTGTATTCGTTCAAGTGTTATCGGTCGTTCTCAAAAGTAGATAAATATATCAAAATAAATAGCCTAGAACTGGCAAAGTGTTGATGTACTATTTATTATGTTTTCAACTTTGTAAATATGTGTATTTCTCGGATATTTTTGTTGATATTCTAAAAACTAAATTAAATAAAAACATTATTTTCATATACGTTCGGGTAGTAAATTTGTGATTGTATTCACTGACATTTATGACTACATTGTATGACAAAAAATTTTTCCATCATCCAGCTTCAAAAAAGAAGTCCACGATACTGAATATATATTTCTTGCAAATTCGAGAAAATGTAAAATTAAAATAATTATACGATCTATTTACAAGACTATAGACTCGGGTCCCGTGGGGGACGCCCTTGCCGCCTCATACAGTCACGCAGTGCTTGCAGCACTTTCTCAGAATTATGAATACAAGTTGTTCATGATTCATTATATAAATTATATAACCAATTTGTTTGTAAATGCAGCATACTAAAAGTATTATTTCAGTGTGCGAGCAAAGCCGCGAGGAGGCCGCTAGTATAATTCTATTTCTTTTGTGTTAGTTTAATTCAACACGACATAACTTTACCAGCTATCAGCACATAAAAGTACTTTTATATTATTATTCTTGGATTTTATAATATTTTTAGTCAAAACTTTATATTTTTAGAGCTAATCTTGAAATTACTATAGAAAATACTATTAGAAGTTTAAAATAAACTTACATAGTTTTAGTGAAAATTTAAATTAAATAAATATTAAATCAGCTTCACGTTGTATCCCGCATATAGCAGGATAGGCAGAAGGACCCTAGTGTTAAGGCACTGCGTTGCCCACATTTCGCCGACTTTTGAAGGCATTGCGAAGAATTGCAAATATAAATGTAAAAAAATTTTTTATTTCCTCGAGTGGGGATCGAACTCACAACCAGTCATTTTTACAGCCACAATTCATGCTCCTGCGCCACGACTAGTTAAAAATATGTCAATTAAAAAAATACTATTTAGTATCGTTTTATAGGACTGATAAAAAAAAATCAATCAAAAACGAAATTTACTCCTATTCTCTATACAACTTAAATATTTTATAAAACTAAGGTCGAATTAAAGACATCCGCTGTAAAACCGTTTCCATACAACTCCACTTATAGTTGCGTACTTACAACAATACTAATACTTTAAAATATGAAGATAATATTTACATTTTGTTCTACTTCTAAATCTAACAAAACCAAGTAATTTTCTAAAGAAGAGGACAAAAAACAAAATTATTTTTACAAGTTTATTTGTTTTTTATAGAGACGTTAAATATTTGTAGAGACGTTTAATGATAATATTATTGTGACTTTTATTGTGATTTATTCAGTGATTCATAATTTTTTTAAACGGTTGTCTGTTTATAGAAATTGCTAACGTTTTCTTCTTCTTCAAAACGCCTCTACCATAATCAAGCAATTTTCTTTAAAATAAAACTTGTTTTAGTATTAACAACTTTTAAGGTTATGTGAACACGTCTTTATACCATATTACGTTAATATATAATTTATATGTTGTATCTAACCCGGTTTTTAGGACTGTTTTTTTGTTGTGACACACACCGACTTATCAAGGCCACTGTCAATAATAATGCGTAACAAAATTATTGATATCGGAAACAAGTACTCTTATATATACAGCTTCACGCTGTATCCCGCACACAGCAGGGTAGGCAAACGGAACCTAGTGTTA
>DVQM01001935.1:0-10962 GCA_018231645.1 Heliconius ricini | reverse complement strand
TATATATATATATATATATATATAGAAGAGTTCACAAATAAACAGGTAATATATAATTGAGTTATATATAATTAATTACGGTACAAAAATAAAGGTGTATGACGAAAAGCGTGTTTTATTGTGCTTTAAAAATTTATTGGTTTATTTCAGCGAACAAGTAGATATTTATGCTCACAGTTGTGAGTTTTGGGAACAGAAGTTACAACGATAAATTACTGCAATAAGCAGCCGGTGATATTATTCATGACATTTGTTAACTTTCTTTTAACGAACTTTCCTTAAAAGTAAATTAAATGTTTTATATTTAAGAAGTTTTTTTTAATTTATATCCTCGAAAAAACCTTATCTTGGGGCGTTCTCAACTGTTTAGTTATACATATAATAAATATACTAGCTAATCCTAACTGCTAGACTTCTAGATATTACTTGAATGTTATGAGCAACAATAAACATTTAAACTTTGATATACAAAACCAAAAAAGTGTTTTTATACTCGTACATCCAAAAAGAAAAAAATATATTTGCCTCTAGGAAGTTAAGACACGCGGAAGCGTTACCAGCCAAGTTACAAAGATGGAATTGCGCAATGTGAATTTTGCACAAATCGTTCTCGTAAACTACTTAATGTACATGCATAAAGTTCAGAATTTTTATTAAAATCCACTAGCTTGTAAAGTATTTAAAATTTCAATAATTCAGCTCAAATTGATTTTTAAACTGACTAACTCTAAACTAACTAACTCTAAACTAACTAACAAAGATGTAAGTACGTAAGTATAAGTGCGTAAGTTGTAGGTCTCGGCAAGAGACGATCTACAGAAGATAGCGGGGATCTAATGGATTGAAAGGTCACAGGACCCATATCCAGCAGTAACCTCCAAAAGACTGATGCATGGATGGAATAATTTAAATCCAGTTCCAGTGCAAGTATACCAAGTTCAATTTGCAAATATAATAATAACTATACATAAAAAGGTGTTAAGTGAAATATGAATTATATCCCGAGTGAACACTGAACTCGGCACCTATATAGATTTCCGATTCTTCTGTCGGTAAAGTCGAAAACAATACATTACTTGGCAATACAAATCTAAACATTAAACTTGGCTCTCATTTCACATTTATATATTTAATGGGATACAATTTTCATATTTGTCTGATTACTCTACTCTACTTTACCCGTATTATTTTAAAGTATTTCTTTAATCCAGAATGTCAACTGAATATTCTCCATTGACATTTGAAGCACATTATTACGTAGGTATATCTCTAGATCCACTTCAACATGAAATTCATATAAATTAATATCATGACAGTATCATTTGTATCTTTTTATGGTTGAATTCGCTCAAAAATGTCCCTTTTGTCGAAAATAAGGAATGTTTTCTCGGAGGGGCTTCGTTAGATGGTTTTACGAGGCGACTACATTCTAGTGTAGGCAAGATTTCCCTACGGTAACGCATATTTTATATGCTTTGTAATTTAAGTGGCTACTGCTTTATTATGACGTCTAGAAAGAACTGTTTCACTTGTTTTACGAATAGCATGAATAGATCGCGAGTTTTGTAGTATATTAAATTGCGAGTATGAAGTTATTAAACAACGAATAAGGAAGCAAAATCTAAACATGTGAGAGATCTCATTACGTTTTTATGATTTCCGGAATTGATATTTAATGTATTAAAGTAAGATTGTTTTTATAATTAAATAAACTATTATTTTTAAATAAAAATCACGGACAATTTACTATTATTTAATATTTCACAAAATATAAAAAAAAAATGTAAAAAGTATCAAATGCTATTAAATAAAAATAATTTGACTAACAAAAAAATAGATATATACTAGTATATAGACTAAGAAAGTAACCAAGTGAAAGAAAGATAACTTATATTGAAGCACATAAATGAAAATGTAATTAATTATGAAACCCATTAACAAAATCCAAAAAAATCCTTCACTTTTCGTATATGAGTTTTTTACCACGCACGCACCCTTCGCCGTGTCTCTGACGTAGAATAATGGACCAGTCGCTTACCAAATGGAAATCGGGATTATGATAAATCACAAACTTTTGAAATTTGCCGCCTATCCTGTTGATTTATTTGCTAGGTATACAAAGCGATATGCGGTGTTTTCTCGCAATCGGTATTTCATCTTTCCAAAAACCGAATCGAATATGAATGATGTACGAATAATGCCTTTGTCGTTTTCGTAATAGAAAAAATATTCAGATTATTAATATAGAATAATAGAAAAATATTCGACAGGAAATAGTAAAGCTTTGATAAAGGTTCGTTTCGTTATAACAATCATAATACAAAATGGTAGATACTTACAAATAAAATAATTTTTATCTTCCTTTTTCACTTTCAATATTAATGTATTTGTTTTATATATTTTGTTTTGCATTTTAGGAAAGGATAAAAAAAATATATGTACGTTTAAAATGTGATATGCAATTCAATATCTAATCCTTTGAAAATACATTCAATTATAAAAAAATATTTATAATTAGATACAAAAATTAAAATCACAAAAACAACCCTTTCTTCTAAACATGTAAATCAAATATGTTTAACATTTGGCCGATATTTATGTTAGGAACACGAAAATTAATGTTTTTGAACTATACTTAAATCACTAAACATTCACGTTCAATATGATCACGATATCTAGTATTACAATTAATCATAATACTAATAGGCATGTGATTGCTTTCCAATATCAGTTATACCCAAATAAACTCGTTATTCATATTGAATTATTTGATATATTAGAGCAACCGATCACTAAGACGTACACAATTATTATATTGAAATATAATTATAATTTCCCCATTTACGATAGGTATATGCTCATATTATTAATAATTAATTATACGCTAATTATACAGATATTAATTACATTGTGATTGCAATATATAGTGTAGACTATGTTTGATAGAATTTCCATTCCAATGTTTTTAGTTATATTAAACATTTTAAAATATAAAGTAAAAATACTTTGTAAATTTAATTATTTTAAAAAAAATAAGGAACATATTCGTTTGAAGTTTCTTGAAATTGAATTTTATATACTTATCTATCCGTCCATCTATAAAAACGCAATATTTACTCATCAGCGTTAATTGTTGGCGTGCCAGCCCTCTATCTCCTAATAAGAAGTACGGCACCTAACGAAAACAAATGTCCCTGAGAGGTGTTACATTTTATATTTTTGTATCACGCGAGCTTCGATTTACTGTTCCGTGATTGCGGTGATAAAGTGTCCTATAAACAAACAATGGTTGAATATCATCACAGGAAGCAATTTAGTAAAAATACAAATATTTTGCAAGTTGGTATTTACTTGTAAAATAGAGTGAATACGCTTTCAATTTCTTGCAAAAAAATATACTTTTTTTGATAACAAATTAAACAAAGATTGCATGCAAAGTGATTCATAATTTCAGACTTCCGCTCGGTGGAATGGGTTATTTACGTTTCTCTGGTTTGGAAAGACAAAAAAAAGCATAGAGTTAAGCCGCTAAAGACACATTGTTTCAAAATTAGACAGAAAGCGGAAAAAGTAGTGATGTGATGTTATTCTCTCCGCCTACCTTATAATATGCGAAATATGGCGTGAAGCTTTAATAAAAAAAATATGTCAATATACTTTTAACATGTTTACGAGTATTATGTTAGCTTCCTGTTAACCATAAAATGTCATACATTCACTTCAAAACTCGAACTCCATACCACTATACTAAAATAAAAACAACAATCCAGGCATAAGTTTTGCATATATTTATTAAACTTGAAGATTATACAAATGAAAGGGCAGGAGGGCTAGACAGGTGAAGAGCATAAACTCAAATCATTATAACTAATTCTCATTTTACACAACAATTTACTTTGTTCTATTTATACTGAGACCACGCTTTCTCGTTTTAGTTGAAAATACGTTTTTAGATTAGCAAATTAATTATATTGGTGGCATTTCGGAGTGAAATTCTGTTTCGAGGTGAAAAATACTATTTTACAAAATGTTGTTTCGTTATATTCATTTATATAAAAACTTGTAATATAAAATGTAGTTCGTTTAATTTTTAAGTATATTTACTCAATATATATTTTTTTCAAGCCACTAACTACTAACGTACTTTTTATATGAGTACATATCTTTGGTTATCTTTAAATTTTCTCATTATCTAAGCTTAACCATGCTGAAAGACGACAATATTTTTAAATAGACGACAATATATAAATATTTTCACCACTCGACATGCAATGTCTCTGATTCGGGCGAAAAGCGAAAAGTGGAGTGTATAGATAGAAGTTTCTCTCTGTCTACCCTATTCTTTGTGAGTTAAATCGTGAAGCTTTAAAGATTTCATTAGTAAAAATGCTGCATTTTATCATAGCGTGACATACAAACAATAGCATTAACTATAATGTTTTGATATATGTATATTAGTTTCAACAAAGGGGCTAAAATAATTGAAACCTCTAATCTCTAAGCGAGATGAACGCTCTAACAAATCGGAAAATAATCCATTAGTTTAATGGGTTTACCATTCATTTGGATTAGATTAGAATTTTAATTGATATCTGGTTTCAGCAATTTGCAACTGAATAAATACTGTTATTATACAGGTAATTTATTTTAATCTCATTTCTATTCGGTAGGCACCGCGATTATAATAAACTAAATTGTGCCAAATTTACTTGTATACCATACTATATATGTATTTCTCATATAGATATATGTGTTTTTTTCTAAAGTTATATGTGCACTGTATTTTCTTTGCGTATTGAGTTTGGCGAGAAATAGCTCAAGTAATATTTATTCGTTACTATGTACCATTATGTCTACACACAACAGTTATATGCTAATGCGATAAGTATAATTTTCTACAAAAATAAATTTTTACATCTAATAGCAGTAGACTACGATATAAACATTATGAATAATGTATCAAGAAAAGTGTACCTACATAATATAGTATGTGTAGGTCTATACGTTTTATGATTTGTATGTTTATATCATAACGGACAATCTACAACATTCTTAGTCATTTTGGTTTACTTTCAAAACAGTATTTCAGATCCCAACACGTAAAAATCGGCCAAGTGTAAGTCGGACATGAACAAGCACAGACACGAAGAGTTTCTTACTATCGTATGAAAGTCCCCTTCAGAGATTCAGGCAACAGAAATATATCATCTGTGAAAATTGCAACTGTCTAACTATCACAGTTCATGAGATACAAGCTGGGAACAGACGGGCAAATAGTCATAAAGACAGCGAAGTCTTAGCAGGTAATAGAGTCACGTTTTAACCCTTAAAAAAGCTGCTACACTTTTTCCTATAGACAAAGAAAACCTAGTGCCAAGACACACCATCCTACACTAATTTCGAGGTATTCGAGGTAGTATGGCGGAACTTAATGCCGCGTTTTGCCTTATATTGCCGGAATATTGAAATGAGAATAATTTAAATGTAACAAATCCAAAACTAGAGACGCAAAAGTTATTAGTTAGTTAGCTTATTATTTTCTAGCTTTTTTATTTTTTTGCGTGATAGAATAGAAAAAATAAAAGTCAATATTTAAAATATTGTTTCCCTATAGTCTAAGGGTGCAAAATGCTACAAAGTATAACCTAATATTGAGACACTCTCCATTTTATAATAAGATCCAAAACTTGTATATACGAGTATATAGTAGTGGAGAAGAATGCAAAACAAATAACATTGACAAAGCTATGATATTTTTAATAAACGTTTCAAGATGTCACTAACCATACAACATAGCACATAATACTTATCTTAAAGGTAAATAAAAAAATATATAAAATTGTACTAAATTATTTAAGAGTCTTATATCAAAGACATAACTTTCACTGTAAAATACTTCACATTCTCGCTGTCTTGTACACCGTACAAGCTGTCCGCAGTAATTACACATACACAGCTTGGCTCTTATTTTCTTCCTATTTTCCTCCCATTAGGATTTCCTAGACGACTCCTGTAAAACTATAAACATTTTCATATCTACGTAACTCTTTGATAGAAGGTGAAGTAACAGTTGTGAATTATAATTTGGCTTGTGATGTACAATTAGGTATGCATATATCTCCGCTTTAGTAAGACAAAGCGCGGTGTTAGGCACCGTTATTCAATTCATAATATCTCAGAATTGAGCGTAAAGTGGCGAGAAGAGTGTCTCAATATTAGGTTATATATTGTAGCATTACTTTCGAATTTTCGAATTTTTCCTTCGTTTGTACTGCAGGTTCTTAATTCTTGCTAATCTTCCTAATTGTAGGTCTACGAAGAATACCGTAGATCTTAATTACGCGGAGATAAAAATTAACAAATGTTGGTGAGCGTATTCGTGCATCTTTATGCTTGGTTTGTTATTAAAGGATATTAAAATTAAGAATATAATTCCAAAATAACATGTTTGTTTCCCAAGTCTAGTTAAATAAAGAGCAATGTTGATTTCCACACCCAATACAATGTTTCTAAATTGATGGTAAGTTGAGAAAAAAGTGCTTCAGCTCTAAAACTTTTAATACGGAATCCATGAAAATTATAAATATATATTATATCATAATCATATTGACAGTGTAATAAAACCATCATACAACATAGTAAACGAAAAAAAGTTTTATTTACGTGTTGTTGATTTTTTGTAATGAATAAACCGGAAGACACACGCAAACCTTTCAAGCAGGTTCTTAGAGCTGACAAAATGGCACTTGCGTCTCTTGTCAGAGTAAGTGCTCTTACATCTGCCAACTCTTGGTTTTGCTTACATTCGTACCCACGTTCTGTAAAAATATGAGAAACGTAAAAATAAAATATTTTTTCGTAATACAAAAAGATTAAAGAGTATTTTTATTTATTTTTGTACAACGCACTTGTAACTTGTCAATCACGAGAAAGTTTCAGAAATTTAAGAAAATATAGGTAATAAATAATTAAAATACTAATAAACTTCAGATGCGACCTCTAAATTATTAAGTGAAATACTATTTTCTTACCCAAAAAAAATCAGCTTCACACTGTATCCTGCACACAGCGGGGTAGGCAGATGGCACCTAGTCTTAAGACACTCCGTTCCTTAATTTTCGCCTACTTCTGCAGGTATTGCGTGTTTAGTGGCGGAATCCAACGCCACACTCTGCCTCGACACCGGAGCAAAGAAATGAAAATATAAGTTTGAATAAATATTTAAATCTTGAAGGCCCAACACCAAAAGAAATGGTAAAATTCCTTCGAGCGACATGCCAATATTCGTGCAGTCCAAATATTAAAGTTTTCATTAAAATTTGAGTACTTAAAAAATATCTTCTAGTAACTACTCGTATAATGAAACATTCAGACATATATTATGTTTAAAAACTTAAACTGGAGCAAGTTAATGAAATTTAACTTCTATTTGTTGAACAATATTCCGTTCCACTAAAGATACCTACGATACGATAAAGTTTGCCTTCGGCCCTGAACGTTCCTCGGTTATATATTTTGCTTTCGAGGCGACACCTGGTTTCACTATAAATTATTTAGATATCGCCTGGGATTCTATATGGGGACTTCATTAATATACTGTAAGAAAAACTCTACCAGTAGACAAGCGGTTGCTAACTGTAATTTATTTCGCAGGAAATGTTGAAAACGTGTCTTTGTCGACCAGCCCGGTGTACATGATGTACTCGTAGACGTGGTGTAGTCAAATAACTGTGTTGTTTTGTTCATTACAACTAATGTTATTTAACTTCAAAATGTCTGTATATTTTTAATGTAATTATAAGTTTTAATTTAAGGAAAAGAAAATTTTAACATTTTTTTATGGACTCGACATAAATGCTTTCGACTGCATTAATTTCGCCGATAAATTTAAAAGAAAAGGGCGTATTATTTCTGTACCAATGTTCTCTGAATATTGTTTTCATTATACATATTTCTGAAGGTGTTGCGTTTTCTTTTATTGATTCAGGAAAGAATACACTAAAATAAAATAATAACGATAACATTTTTCACACTATACGTTAAGTTTTGTAGTAAATATGTTTTATTTGTTTGAATGATCATTTTCTATTATCAATAAAAAATAGTACCGGAAAAGAAATCACTAAATCACATTGAATTTATTTTTATTTTATCCTTTTTGTCAGATGACGCGAAAGGAAATTCAACGAAGGAAAGCTATCAATCCGGAAACGTTTTGTCACATGGGCCTTCACCGCATTCCAGTTAAAATATTTTTTTTCAGATCCATTTCTCCTCATTTGGATATTATGTGAATTTGGTATTTCATACACCTTTTAAAAAATCTCATTTTAAAAAATGCTTATTTATGTGATCTCACATAAATTATTATTTTTTAATTATTTTTTGTTATACACAAAAAAAAAAACAGTAAATACACCTACGATTAAATAATATTAATACATATGTATACTTATGTTTGTATTTATGATTTATAAATTACAATGGTTAATGATTAAATAATATTAATACATATGTAATATATACATATGTAAATAATATTAATACTTATCATTGTATTTATGATTTATAAATTACAATGGTTAAAAATCAAAAATCAAATCAGCTTCACGCTGTATCTCGCACACAGCTACCCTGCTGTAGGCAGAGGGACCTTAGTGTTAAGACAACCCGTTCCCCACTTTCTGCTGAATTCTGGAGGAATTGCGTGTTGAGTGGCAGAACTCAACGCCGCGCTTAGCCACCACTGACCTCATGTAATGGTAATTGTTATTTATATCTAATATTTTGCTGGTGCTGTTATTTTATTTACAATATAAGTAAATAAAATTTTACCTGTATAAAGTTGTAATAGACAAGAATCGGAACCGTAGTTAAACCTCGTTAAAGGGGAATCCCCCTGCACAATTTGGTACAAATAAAGAAAAATTTAAAAAATGAAAATTTAAAGATATTTCTTAGAAAAAAACATTACAAGCTTACAATTGTAGTTTGTTTCATAGAAAATAGCACTCATTTACTTAATTTGTAATTTCTGTCGACATATAATCTCAAAATTGATACGGAACCCGCTCAAATGCGAATCAAACTTGCATACCCAATGCAAATAAGACTCGCATTTGACCGGTTTTTTATCATTTTTCCGTCTCTTTTAGTACAAACACTATCTGTGTTTGTACTATATACATAAGTATATTCTATAAAAGTAATATATTTTAATTTTTATGGTACCGTAACTTAAAAACAAAAACAGTACGCACTAACCATTTGTCATTGACCATTTATTTATCTTGATATCGTGTTTATATAAAACTAGATAAAAAATTAAAAACAAAAAATCAATGCAATCAAACAATACAAGCGTTTCTGTATCGTTTTTATTGGATTTTCAATGAAATTCAGCCTGTATCTAACTAAACCCTATAGGGTACTTCCTATTGACCCACAATTATAAAACTTTATAAAATTGCAAAACAAATAAAAATCGATAAAATGAAATTTTTAGGTATATCATGAAAATAACCGTTGCTAATTTGTTGTTTACTTTCTACAAAATGAATGCATACGCCTGCAAAACTTATCTATGATTTACGATATTCATGAAATTTGTACGGAATCGTCGGTGGCTGTCTTACTCGCACTTGACCGCTTTTTTAATAATTTTAAATGCTAAAGCAGCAATAGTAAATGTAAAGTATAAAAATACTTAAAAAAAATACTGCAGTATGTATACAAATATAACTTTGATGTGGTCTATTTGAGTAATAATAATACCAACTTTTAAATGAAAAGCCAAAGGCCGACAAGGTTTTTGAAAATATAAATTTGATGAAAAAAGGAGAAAAAAATATACCTTATAATTATTTACTATCCAATGGCCTTTAAATAGTCGTGTAAAAAATATTGTAGATTAATTAAAGTACCTAATGTCTGTGTCGTTTATATATTTTTACAAAATTAAAATATTATCAAATCCTATAGCAAAGTTCCTTTGCTATAGGATTTGATAATATCAAATTTCAAGAAAAATAATATCTTGGTAGATAGATAATTTTGTCATGAAGTACTTTTTTAAGAAATATATTACTATAAATATATACTATAACTATATCATTTCTCATTTCTATATAACGATATCATTTCTACATATAGATAGATATATCTACTATAAAGGTATACTAAGACGTAATTCATACGCTAAGCTAATATATTATATTAATACTTCCCATTTGCCGATTATATTATTTTTCAAATGAAATCAAATGATATAAAATCGAGCTCTGAGCGAAATTCCATCTAAATATCCACAGTGGAATATCGTACGATCGTTTTGATCGCCATGAACGGGACAGAAAGGACGTCTTACTAGGGTTTATTGCATCTTTGTTTGCTCGAGAAGCAATAGAAATTGGCCCGCCCCTATAATTCTACTACAAGTTTCCGATTGTTATTACCCTGTAGTTGGCATACATGTTACCGAAATGATGACTCGTAGCTACTTATTTAAAGATTGTAATTAACTCAGGCTTTATGAGTAGGCTTATTACATTATAAATTCTTTCAGGTAATATGATTTTTCTTATTTTTCAAACATCTTGTGTAATAAGTGCAATAGATAGAAGGAAAATATATTCTTCAAATTAAATATTTTTATCGAAACTCATCGCAAGCAGTTAACTTCTTAAGAGTATCAATGACGTCATAAGTATAGGATACAGGGGACTTAAAAAGAATAATAGAAAGCAAAAACATTTTTTTGAATTTCTTTTCTGTCGGTCTGTAGCTAGTTTTTTGTCCACATTTTTCTCTAAAAGTACTAAACCGATTTGATTGAAAATTCACCAATTGCTTTATTTTAACTCAACTTAACTATTAAAGTATAGTAAGTCCATCAAAATCGGTTCAGTAAAAAAAAAGTTATCGTCATTTGAATGAACTCAAGGCATTAATTTGCCTGCGAAT
>DVQM01001934.1:0-10966 GCA_018231645.1 Heliconius ricini | reverse complement strand
TTTCATCTCCTCGAGTGGGGATCGAACCCACAACCAGTCGGTTTTACAGTCTCACATCGTGCCGCTGCGCCACGACTGGCCTTAAAACCAAAAAGAGGACAAGACAAAAGCGAGGCGATGAATTCCGTCACTCAAAACGCACTGGCTAGAAAATTAGGTTTAAGTGGAAAACCGAGTGTCTTAACACAAAATTACCTCTGCCTATTCTGCTATTCAATAAAAAATTTAAAGCTTATATTTTCTTGCGTTGTTTTTGAACGATAACGTTATACGCAAGTACTTAAAGCCGTTTAAAAGATCAAAATTTCGAGTATAAAATCTATTTTCAGAGTTGCACTCATTTCGAAACTAAGCCCGTTGTTTAATCTGTAGAATGTTGACATCACTTTAGTAGCTACGTGATTAATTCTAAAAGCTCTTGGAATTTTAAACGCTGCAATAATAAGTTTTATGAGGGATTCATGGTTTTTATATGTGATTTTATTTTCGAAAATCCGTATGTGTAAACACTCTTTCATTGCATTCGTATAAAAGTTTTTACGATAGCTTAAATAGTTCTCAGTATGTTGAGTTACATTACATATAAAGATCGGTAGTAAGCTTTTCTAATTAATTCATTTATGACAAAGTCGATAAATTGCGGTTGTTGCATATATTAATTATTATAAAGAACATCTATTTTTATCCGTATCCCGTAGTAGGGCAGGCTAGTGTTAGGACACTCCGCTCCGCACTTTCCGATGATAATTGGAGGAGGTAGTGGAACTCAACGCCGTTCTTTTGTTTCGACACCAGATCAAAGATATGAAACATGAAATATTTCATTTCCTCGAGTGAGAATCAAACACACAACCTGTTGAATTTACAGTCATGTGTTTGTGGCCCTGCGCCACGTCTGGCATGTAACGTAAGCAATAGTAGAGACCTAAATAAATAAAGAAATATATTTTTGTAAAAAACTAAGGTAATAATTGTAAACGAGATAAGCTTTTTGAATCTGTAAGATAAAAATAAAATAAATATATATTATTTGAATTTTAAAAAATTAATTTAAAAAAATCCTTGAGTTTGTTGGGCCGGATTTTTTCATGTCTGAGGCCGTAATTTTTTTTTGCCTTCATACTGTGAGAACCTAATGTTATGTGATATTAAGTTACCCATACTTTTCCGAAATTCTGGAGGTTATACTGCGCTTTTCCTCGACACCAGGGCAAAGAAATTGAAATAATATATTTTATTTCCTTGGGTTGGAACAAACAAACTGTCGCGTTTACAGTCACACGCTTGTGCCTCTACTCTACGCCTGGCCTATATAATAAAATTATAATTAATCTCTTTAATAAAAATTATAATTACAATGCATATGTCATTACTTTTCATATTCTATATAATGGATCTAAATTACGGTTCACATAAAGGTGATGTAAGAGCGGTCATACAGATGTGGGGAATGGAGAGGAATGGCTGAATCTCGACAAAAGTTTAACGATATAACTTATATGGCCATCAAGGCTTATGCTATCTACGATATTTGTTTACAAAAACTTAGCGAATCACTGAAAGTTGTGAAGAAAAATAAGATATCTTATTGTTAATAGAAAAAGTTACCGTAAATTTAGTTTAGAGGCCTCTTCGCGTATGAATTATAAACTGTTTCTATATACAGGATGTAACGCGATTGACGCAACAACGGTGGTCTATGGGTAGGAGACATCAGTACTTATCCAATCCACTCTAATGAATGTTCAGCGGTTTTTTGTAGTTCAGCTATTAGTGAATTTGTGTTGTATGGAAAAACTTAGTTTCTTCAAGAAAATTGACTTATACAGCTCGACTGTAGGATCTGCAGTCGTGGTTTTTATTCTATAATATAGCTCAATCATAGGCCTTTCGTATCATATAATAGTTAAAATCTATTTATAAATTGTGAAAATATGTTTTTTACATATTCGCACGCGTTGCGCAGTATCATAGCATATGACTGTAAACGCGTAGACTACGAGTTTTATTCCCACTTCACGGAAATCATTAGAAAAAATTGAGTGGTACATCGTGAACGGAGCATCTTAACACTAAGTATTATCAATTTACCATTATTTTTGTGGGGTACAGAATGAAGCTGATAAAAATCTCACGCATAGTTACGTCTTAATATTAGGTTTCCTATTTGTCTGCCTGTTTGTTCTGCTATGTGCGGGATACAGCGTGAATTAATAAGATTTATGATAACGAATCTGATATTCATTGCCTCGGTTCGTGTTACAGGTTTAATGCTCTTACAGATACTTTACAGAGTCCGCTTTTGTTATTAGAAAGTTATATCAAAGTTCATTGATCATTCTATTCGCCCGTATTCGAAATCTATTAACTAGTTTATAGTATTTCAACAATACATACTTTTATGTCCCTATCGCAGTGTAGATAGAAGCTAGCGTCAATAGATTGTGTGTTGAAAGGCAGAACTCAACGCCGGGCTTTTTGCGTTAAGTTCCAGAAGAGCGGGATGTTGCCGTGAGTGACTCGAAATATGTGCGGTAAAACTTCCTCTAAAATATTTCTTTAAGAGATACGAGTCAGATACAATTGCGACCAAGAACGAGTTCTGTGTATACAAATAACTTTATATTAAATTTTAAATTCACACTTCATGCCCAAGAGGCTTTGACAAGAAGACCTAGATATGAGACAAAAATTTTATCAAGTTTTATATCGCACATTTTAATGATATAAATATTGATTTTTAGTATAACATTTTTAATAGTACTAAATTTGTCCGTTTAACATGGCAAAAAATCCCTCAGTAAACTCATTTTTTTTACAATGTTTTTCCTGTTACAACTGTTTGTTTTGACCTAACTAGTTGGGTGTCAATATAATGACAAACACTTTCAACCACTGTACTACAGTATTATATAGACTATAAATAAAATTTCAAAATTAAATCAGCTTCACGCTGCATCCCGCTCACAGCAGAAGAGCTTAGTATTCGTGGACACTCCGTTCCCCATTTTCCGGAGATTCGGACCGTATTCAGAGGCATCGCCGCGCTTTGCCTCGACATCAGAGCGAAAAAATGAAAATATAATGTACATAAATATTTCATTTCTTTGATTGGGGATCGAGCCCACAAACAATCGATTTCGCAGTCACGCTTTATGCCACTACGCCAAGACTGGCCTTTCAAATTATACAACATAAAAATAAAACATTCTATTTGAATTATTAAATTATTAAGAACAAAAGCTGAAATAATAATTTCGTCTACGTCTTAAATACCGCCATTAATTTCCCTCTCATTGTGTTTCCACGAAAAGAAACTCGGGTTTTATTAGATTTACCATTTTTAATTTCATATTTATTTTGTAAAGAAACTGTTGGACGGAATGAAGTTGAACGTCAAATAATGTAATAAAGTGTTTCACCGAAAAGAAAACGATTTTTTTTGAAACATTAATAAATTAAAAAATACAATGTAATATTTTTCGAGATATTATTTTTAATTTAGACATTTACAATGTTTTTCTACTCACTTTTCATATTTGAAGTTTCATTTCTTGAGACGATTATGATATTGAAATATGCATAAAAAACATGTATTTTTTTCATACATATGACCTCCAACCACTACACAAGGAATATGTTGATAATTTGGTGAAATTTGGGAAAATCTATATTAATTCTATAAAATTCGAACTAACTTAGAATTTACCGTTGACACGCTTTAGAAATAGCCATAAATTCTATCACTTGAGCACCGATAGCCTAAATACGTTGTCTATATGTAATATGCTTCCAATTTGGACTAATGCCAAACGGGAAAGACCATTGGCGCTGCGGTTCGTCGATGATTTAGGAACAGATATAATGAAGAGACTTTTTTAAACTTCAAATTAAAGTATAAAACTATCAAAGAGTACATAAGAAGGATATACGTTTAATTTCGAGCCAGAATACTATTTATATGAAAAATATTTTTGTCCCATATGAAAATAGAAAGTGTCTTGTCGAGCATTTTGTCTTGTTAACATAGCGAGGATATAAACATATCTCATTCCCCAGAGTGGGAATCGAACCTGCAACCGTCTCGTTATAGTCACACTCTGTGCGAATGCACTCGTTATTTGTATTTCAATAATATTCCTCAAATTATTTCTCTCATATATAATATTTATATACAAAAGGATCTGTAATAGTATTGTGTAACAGCAGCTGCTACTTTCAATAATAAAGAAGTTTCAAAATACATTTGATATTTCATATTCTTTTGAGAGCAAAGGTGAAGTCAAATCAAGTGTTATTCAGAGAATATATAGATTGCTAAACGTATATTGTATAAATGTATCTTCACCTCTTCCGTTACTGATTGATACACAGATAAAACGACTGAACATAATAGTGGGAATTTAGCATCTTCATTGGCTAAAATATATATTTAATATTGTAATTTCTTCGCTCCGGTAACGAGGCACATCGTGGTGTTGAGTTCCGCCACTCTACAAGCAATACTTACAAAAATAGACCGAAAGTGAGGGACGGAAGTGTCTTAAAGGAAATGGAGTGTCTTAACACTAGGTTTCCAGGTTTCATTTGCCTACGAAATGTGCGGGATAAAGCGTGAAAAAAAAGAAAATCTTTCTCAAGTACCTATTACAAAATGTTTAAATGGTTTGGTTTTTTTTTTGATAAGAGAATTTTAAAAATATCTTAAGCACTCATCGTTTCATCAAAGCTACCATATAAGTGTAACTGAGTATTTAATATGCCAGTAATTTGGCTGAACGCCAGATCGACTCGTTTGAACTGCGGCTCTCTATGTAAATGTAAGTACAGAATTCCAAATCGCACAGCGTTATACTAAGTAGGTATTTATTTGTACAAAGAAAAGTCTTTGTAAAAACAAAAGCTTAAAAGAGCTCATATATATTTTTGTAGGGTATTTTTTTTCCTAGTGGCAATAAGGCTATTATATTAAAATTTTATTTTCAGTATAAAATGCTGTCAATAAGACATGTTGATTGTAAATATAAGCTAAATAGCGTAATGTTTGTACATGTGGTTTAATTTTCTTATAGCTACACGATTTTCTGTCGCAATTTGGAGTCCACAGATAAATCTAATGTCTCGAGACTCTGTTGTCTATTTTCCTAATTCGAAACATTTTTACCCCGCGTCGCAGGAGACTCAACGCCGCGTTATGTTTTGCCAGAGTGGAGAAATAAAATCACTCTGTCCTCCCGATAGGAATTCAAACCTACAACCAACGTGTTCAAAGCCAGACCCTATCACCACCGCGGCAACAGTTTTTACAAAGTAGTCCATTCAAAAAATACTTTAATTAAAATGTAATATGTCCTTCAAAAAATTGTAAACAAAAAAAAATATTCCTGGTTAAGCACACAATAAACAAACAATTAACAAGTGTATGGATTGTTTTTTTATTTTTTATATTGTATTTTATATAGTTTAATAATTGCTATTTAAGGTATGTAAGAGTTGTTATATATTTACTTGTTTTTAGTTTTTCTAATTGCAAGGTAATTTAAACTGTAATTGTCAGTATAGTGGTTTAGTATTAGAATGTTAGTTTAGGTTAATAATGTAAGGAGCGCTTTTTGTCTACGAACTAACGATTTTGGCAAGAGATTATATATATTCACAACGTAAAAAAATAAAATTAAAAATATATATATATATATATATATAATGTTTAAAAACTGTCATCTATAACCATTATAATATAAAAGGAAAGAAAGAAATATATGAAATAATATATTCAATAATAATATATCTTTAATAATAATGTATCTTTAAAGGGAAATAGTCCTTCGAATTCGCTCTCCATATGTATATATATGTAACAAGCAACAAAGAAATTTCAAATAATAGAGTTCAGTATAATAGTAACGATGCCGATGGAAGTAATGAGGACAGTAGTACCTTTTATGTTGAAATGAATGTGATATTGTCAACTTATGATGTTTTCATCAGTATCTGTCATTGGTGATTATGATATCTATATTTTTTTTTATATTTTGAAGAGTAGGTAACGGGAGACTGTCTCAAAGATAGTTTGAGAGACATTTTGAAAGACATTATATACTAGACGACGTGCTTTAAATGGTGAAATAGATTTTTTTCTCATTTTTAATCTGTTTCCGCGTAATTTTCGAGATATTGTATTTTGGATGGTGGCCCAACAGCGTTACGTTAATCAGAACGGGAAAATAGGAATGACTTTAATATAACTATTCCCTCAAGTTGTAATCCATAACCGATGTGTTTACAATTAGCCGCCTATTGCGCCAGACATCCTCTTATTTATAGTTAAATACTCGTTAATGTAATTAGACAGTTAGCGCCAATATAACTTCAACATTTTTTTAGAAAAGAAAGGAATGTGAAACGAAACGTTTCACATTCCTTTGAATAAATCAGTTTCTACAAACGAAAGCTAACGACAGTCGTCTACGCAATCTACTATTTTTGTACCATTTTAACTTTCCTCTGTTATTTGCTTTTGTTTTAATTTCGTTTTACAAAATTCCTTTGATCAATCAATCAAACATTCACGTGGACTTGACTTTATTGTGCTCTGTATTGACTTTACCTGTTGCTTTTAAAGAGTTAGTAGTTCTGTTTTGTACAATGTTCGATTCCCAAAAGACAAATATAAATACTATAAAGCTGAAGGGTATGTTTGGTTGAACAAAAACATCTTAGGGACTACTGGTTAAAATATTTATCTTGGATATATTTTTTTCCCGTAAACGTCATGTTGTAATAAATATGTAAAATTGTAACTCGCACATCCATTACAACGCTAGTGCGTTGTTTAGTTATTGTATTTTTTACGATATAGTAAATATTACATATTTGAATAAAGCTCTAATAAATTAACATTAAGTACTTTGAGCAGCCATGGTTTCTTATTTCTGTGTGAAAGTCAAAGTTAAACCCTCCAGATTCTCGTTCTAAAAGATTCTTGAACTACTCGGAGTGGAGCGTATCAAGTTTTTAGGTCAGCTATTATCTTTTTAATGCTAACTATCTTAAAGTCCTGTCAATAATTTTAAGTTATTTACTTTAATAATAACATTATAAATTTAAATATTATAGAGCCATTTTATGAAGATATCAAAATTTTGATTTTCATTTCAGATTTTCTTTTAAATTTTTATTTATGGAATAGTCGGACAGACGGTCAATAAATTGATCCTATGGGAGTTGCATTTTAGCCTTTTGAGAACCCAAACGGAGTCCAAAAAATAAAATAAAAAAATCTTAAGGTAAAAGAACGATATACAAGGTGCATATCGTAAACTAAAATAGAGCTTAAAGTAATTGTAAGACTAAATAAAATATACAGTTTCTCTTTCACTTTCATTTGATCATTTGAAAAAACAAACCGAAAGCAAACCATTAGCTTCAGTAAATAAAGTCAGAGCGATGTTTAAACAACGGCTAAAAGTTGCTGGGAGGCATTGATTTTTTGCAAATTCCATCTTTTTGACTACATTATATACTTTTATCGAAGTTCTTAATTTACTTCAAAAGTGTTTTAGAACTGATTTTTAAATTGGTTCACAGAATTTGAAACCTTTTTGTATAACTGGAACATCAATTAATTAATTTATGGTTCAAAATTTTACGCTTTTTACGCATAAAGACGTCAATTCCGACACTCAACAAACAATGTCTCAAAAAAATTAGTTGTTTTCTTCCACCTATCTCAGTTTCATGGTGAAAACAGCGTGAAACCAAAAAATAATATAATTAATATTCCAACCAAAAAAACACAAAAGATCAATAAGAAATTACAAACAAAATAAGGCACAATACGTTTACTGTTTCTATGAACAATAATATAATTTCCCATGAGACGTTAATTAATGACTGCGTATAAATCAAATGTGTTGGGTGCTGAGGACTGAAGTTTTGGTTTATTTGGTAACTAGTGATCGCCTGCAACTCCGTTTGTTTGAATTGTAAAAGGTAACGTGAGGTCAGTCGTGGCACAGAGGCAGACAGGTAGTGGATTTGGTTTCCACTTGAGACAACAAAATATTTAATATTTTTATATTCTTGCTTTGGTAACGAGGCAAAGCATTACGTTGATTTTCGTCACTTAAAACGCAATTCCTCCAGAAATCGGCGGAAAGTGGGTAACAGCGGTTTCTTCATGGAAAGGAAGTATTTTAACAGTAGCTTCCCAGGTTCCTTCTGTCTACTTTGCTATGTGCAGAACACAGCGTTACGCTAAAAAAATAGAAAATTTTAAAGAGCGGCAAGACAAGAACGACATAGTATAAGCAAAAAATTTTAGAGGAACATCTTTTCATTGTTACTTTCATGCAAACAATTGTGGTACAGAATTATAATTAGAATGAACAACCACTTAATCCAAAAGTGACGCCGTCGTACTGCAGTACTTCCAATCGGGAGAATGAAATATTTTTTCTTTCTGGACCAGCGCGGCGTTGATTTCCGCCACTCAACACGCATCGTCTCGAAAATTACTAACCTAATTTTTTTTATATATAAAAATCTTCTAATAAAAAATATTTAAATATAAAAATTCACACACTACACTACATAAAAGACATTTATCTTTAATAAACGATTCTATACTTCTAGATTCTAACGATATTATCTAAAAGTCTAGATTTATTTCTTGGAAAATTTATTATTTCACACAGATTTTATAGCTTCATTGTCACTTTATTGTTCGACACATTATTTCACGACAGATTTTATTAAATTCTTTTTGCAATACATTTTATTTTTATTTTATGCTTTCGGCATATTAAAAGGGGATTTATAAGTTATGACTTAGATCGATAAAACGTAAATAGAGGTTGTAAAATTTTTGATCTTTAAATATCACAAAATAGTTGTAAAAAGCAAGCAAAACATGATTTAAGGTTTTTTTTCATCCTTGCCTTCCCAGTAAGGACATCAGATTCATGTTATAAAAATGTTATACTGTCATTGGATTCGAAAACATGTCAGAATTATAAAGCAATTTTATTGACAAGAATTGAAATAAAAATGTTTATAACAAAAATTGAGTTAAATTACACTGCATGCTTAGAAGGTTTTTTTTAATATCTTTTAGAGAAAAACAGTTTTTGTTCTAATATTTAAAGAATCTTTCTATAAAAATGATTATCACATAAGTGATTTGATCTTATAACTAAATAATCCTTACCAGATATCCAAGTCCCATTCCATCTCACAGGCACCAGCTCATCAGTCAACAGGTCTTGTATCTTCAGCCTTCTTCCCTTAACCCTGGGCCCTTCATCAGGAGGTGTCAGGAGAACGACTGACGTTACAATGAGGGCTAATACCGCTACTATCACAAGTAGAGCTATGAGTATCCCCCTCCAATTTCGCTGATTTGGACTGCCAACTACCAGCTTCTGGAACAAATTATTTGGTTAGATCGATAGAAATATGTATTTCAATACAGGTGATTAAGATAAGCCTTAGCTCCACTTAAACATGTATCCCATTAAGCCTGTATGTTTTTTAAGATACTCTAAACACATTATTTCTTTCAGTGAAATGGGGTCTTTAATTAAAAATAATTACACGCTTTTCCGTGAAGCAGAGGGTACCTCGTGAAAACATATTAATAAATTTCCATAACTGTATAAATTAATTAAATCAATGATTTCTTATCATTTTAGCAAAGCTGACATTTTTATAATTGTTAAGGCAGTATGCGTACTCACTAATAGAAAATGGAGCCACACTTTTAAAGGAAACGTCAACTAAAGGTGTATATATCTCTGTGGTATCTCGGAAGGACGATTGAGCCATCCAATTGGTCCGAGTGCTTATCTTAGAATCTTGAAATATTCTTGTAATTAATATATGTGAACTCGTCGCCTGGTAGTAAGTATAACGTAGCGGGAGGAAGGCCCACGTAAAAGGTTTGGTAATAATAAACAAACATGTTTTTACATTTTTCTTAAAAACATATTTAAATACGAGCGTCTCTACTTGAGCGTGTACCCGTATCGGCCTCGTGTTGGCGCTACCTTTGAAAGGGCCCCACTTTCAAGTTTACTGTTATCCCTCAAAACAGAGCTTTGCTAAAATTCCGTAGGTCTAGGGTCCTGGGATCTCTGTTAATTATCCTGGGATCTCTGGTAATTCTGGGTTAAATATGAAATTATTGCAGTAAAATAAATATTATATTCAAAACTGGATGACAATTTTAGTTGTTACATATTCTTACTTTATACATATGTTTAAGTATCGTGTACGTACATCATAAAAACAATACGACTTAGTAGAAACTAAATAAGCGCAAGTAAATCGGGTTAGATCACGTAAAGCCTTACAAAGCCAACATACGCCGGGTGCAATCTATTTAGTATCTAACTATATCATTTTCGTGTTATTCTTCATATATTCTCAAATGCTTGCTGTAAGATTAGAAAAAATAAGAGATTTATCTATACTATTAATATAAGGGTAAGGAATATGTTTAAGCACTTAATCTTAGGAGCCGCGGGTTCAAATGCAATAATTCCTTTTAGGTAGTTCATTTATCAAAAAAGACTATATAATTACACTTTCGATCTGAACGTATAAAAAATAAAAGTGAGATTATATTAATAACTTATTAGATTAGATTAATAGCTGAGACTTCATGCATGAAAGTTCTAGGTGCAGAAAAGTATGATCATTAGAACAAATTAAAAATAAATATTTGAAAATTCTAAAATTATAATTAAATATCAATATATTAAAAAAATGCAAGCATTTTTTTAACACGGTACGTTACAAGTACCGTATTATAGCTTCTTTATTAATCAATCATAAGTTTCAACCTAAAACCATTTTCTTCCCTTAACCGGGATATTCAAAAAAAAAATGTTTAAATTAAAAATAATGGCCTCTCTTAATAAAAAACGGTTCCAAAATACCATAAATCTGGGGCTATTGAGTTGAT
>DVQM01001933.1:0-10966 GCA_018231645.1 Heliconius ricini | reverse complement strand
CTAGTGTTAAGACACTCCGTTCCCCACTTTCTGCCGAATTTTGGAGGTATTGCGTATTGAGTGGCAGAACTCAACGCCGCGGTTTGCCTCGACACCAGAGCGAAGAAATGTTAATATAAATTAAAGTAATAAAAGTAATAAAAATAAAAGTAAATTCAGGAATTTTGTTCGACAATATCTATATATAAATGAAATATTTTCATTTCTTCACTCGGGTGTCAAGTCAAAGTGCGGTGTTAAGTTTCGCCACTGAACACGCAATGCCTCCAGTATTCGGCGGAAAGCGGGGCGCGAAGAATACAACGCTTGCTCAGGCTACCCTGCAAAATGTAGAATACAGCGTGAAGCTGAGAAAACAAAATCATGTAGATCAAGAGTGTGAACGACGCTAACAATAAATAACTACGATATATTTATTTATTATTACATTATTAAAATTAGTATCCAAAAAAAATATCAATATTTTAGGGGTATTTAAATTTATGATTCGAAATGTGCCAATCTTCTTTCCTTTGACAGTATTGCAGTTCCGGTTATTGTGAATTGTTTCAGCTGAACATACTGCCATTGGAGTAATAACGTTTGTTCAAGAAATTCAAACGTGAAACAATTGCTTGAGAGGAGTGCGGTGTGGCGCACTCGTAAACGTCGACTACAATATGTACCGAGTAACTTATCAAAATATTTGCATAAATACTATGTCGTTATTTCAGCAACAATTTCCATAATAATTGTTAATTGCACATTTTCAATGTCATGTGTTTTATGAATCTTGCAAAGAGCATCTAAAAATTTAGTTTGTTTCTTTTTGTCCTTTTCTTAAGACGTCCAAATTTTACCAACAGTGCCGTCTAATATGATGGGAGAGTTTTATATGTTATCCATTATAATGAATAATTTTCCGAATGATATGCAAGGCCGTGGTGGAGCAGGGGTACAAGCATGTGACTGTAAATGTGATCGTTGTGGTTTTAACTCCTACTCATGGAAATTAAGAATTATTTAATATTTTCATTTTCTTTGTTTTAGTAACTAGGCAAAGTGTGTGTTAAGTTCCACCAACACGCTATACCTCGAACGGTGTAACCTGCGGCTACGTAGGTTCTTTCTGGCTACCACATTCTTTTTCATCGTTGATTGTATCCCAAATTTTATACTCCTTGAAAGCGAAATAGATTACGAGGCATTAACATGAAACAAATAAACTTCAAAATAATCATAAAATAAAGTAAGTGCTACGTTATTATATGAATTAATATTTTAAGTGTAATGTTTGTGCAATAGGTTAAATGAAGGTTTAAGGATATAATGATGGTCGTGGGAACGGGAATCTGAAATGAAATAAGCTTTGAGGAATGAATGTCACAGTGAAAAGGCCCTTGTTGATGAAGTCGTGTTCGACACAGTGGCAGGGGAGGGGTGAGATTGCGACCCTTTTGATTACACAATGTTGGCTTTCATCCCTTGTGCAAGTCGCGCTCCGGAAATCTTTTGTGATTCGGCTTCGGTTATTGTGGTACGGCATACTAATATGAGGTATCTACCCGTAGGTGACGCTGATGAAATATTTGACGAACAAAAACCGCGAACCGCGTGTGACATTCAGCGCTACAATAAACTCGGTTAACCAAGTATCGATTATGCTGTAGTTGTATCATGTAGTATATGCGTTATATACGCATATACTACATGATACAACGTTCTACATTATTATCAAAACTATTAAAACTTAATTTATACATAATGCATATGCTTAAGTTTGTCTCTAACCTCAAGTCTACCTAAAATAGTCAGCAGAACGTACCTAAATTAAATTTCCGTCGCACGACGACGCTATGGCACTGAGAGAGACTGTAGAGAATACAACAAACATACTGGTATTGCTTGAGTTTAGTCTAAACAAATAAATAAATTTGGAGTCTGTATGTAATTACGAAATGAATACCATTTATTGTTTGTTTCGTGAAATCGGGCAAAAGGTATTGAGATGTTTTCAAAATTATTAAAATTTTTCATTTATGTTCGTTTCTCTTATGTTGAGGCCATTTTAAAAGTTCTTATATAGGTACTGCACTCTATATCTATATATGGTATTCTATATACTACTATATATCCATATACGGTACTCTATATAGGTACTGCTTCTCATCTTAAATGCTAAAACATTTTTTGTAATCGTATCCATTGTCTGGTGTAGCAATTATAAGCATATTACAGGCAAGTTACGTTATTTAAAAAACGAACAACATAAAATTATATAAATACGCTTCAAACTTTCGAACATCCTTAAGAGGCAGCATTAATAAAAAGACTTCCTATCCGAAAAGGATTTGTATCAGTATGTCAGTGAATCTTTCGGAGTGTGTTTCATTTCTGATAAGAATACGTAAGGCATAAAAATAAAAGTTCACATCGAAGGAATAGGGAAAATGTCGAGGAATAATATTTGAGATTCTCGTTTTATTTGACTGCAGACCCTCTGCGAATGGAGACAGAGATTTCCCGAGATGGCCCTATCAAACATTTATGGAGTACCTACATAAAAGGACAACACTTAAGAACAGTTTCAATAAGTGTTCAAAGTAACACGACCGGGAAAAATTCAAACGAGTAACTTAGATGGCCCGATTACCCCCAAACTACTGGAAACTAGTGGTATCAAATCGACATTAGGTTGCTTATTTTAAGGACACATACGTCACAAAGTATTAAATTAAATTGAATGAATGAATATATTTGTTTCTTTATTTTAATACGTGGATATCTATATATATAATTAATACTTTATAAGTAATATGTAATTTAAATGTAGATAAAGATTTACTAAAATTTACAAACAAACTGTGTGAAGAACTAAAGTGTAAATCTACTAAGCAAAGAATTACAAACTGTATAAAAAACAACATAATTATGTATATACTATACAAAAGCTCTGGATCATACAACACAAAAATCGTATAAAACATTTTCAATATTTAATGCTCACGTAAAATACTTACTTTTTTCGTCTTTGTCACTTCGTTCATAGAATATTTATCGTTTGTATAGAAGATCACAAAGAAATTCCATTTTGGGGCAAACGCGCAAATAGTTCGACGTTCGAATTTCCCCTGTGTAAATGTTATTACAGGTGTGTTGCAGGTGAAACATTCCATATTACCGCTTACCACTCGCACTTGGGTCCGCGGCTTACCTTACCTACGTACGAGTATGCATCTATATTATGTTTAACAGATAATAATTGTTACGACGAGACTGTTTACTATACAATTTACAATATTGAATGACGGTTTTATTTTTAAAGTTTTTTTTATAGCTTCACTCTGTATCACGCACACAGAGGGAACTTAGTGTTAAGACGCCACGTTCTTCACTTTCGGATCGAACCCACAATCAGTCGATTTTACAGTCACACTTTGTGCCCCTGCGCCACGACTGGCCTCTAAAGTTATTAAAAAAGTTTATGTAAGTAATTACTTAAATATTTTTTTAAGGTAAATTTAAACTTAACTTAATTGATCTATTTAGAATAGGAAAACATACTAAGCGCACATGGTAAAAATTAAAACATAATAATTTATGCTTTTTTGTGGCTGTAAATAATATATACAGCAAGTTCACTTTTTTAGGCCTGGTTGTGGCTCAAGAATTCGGTGGAAAGCGGGGAACAGAGTGTCTTAACACTACTCCGGGATACATCGTGAAGCTGGTTTAATTTAAAGTTTACTTTGAGGGGTAAATAAAGATCTTCCTATTAGTTAGTACAGTTATTTAGTAAGAACATGTGATATAAACTTATAAAAATTTTAACAATTACTAAAATAAAATAATTGGACGTTTCGTTTATCTTTGTCATTTCAGTCACCTGCGATATTTTACCAACACAAAAATTTTGTACATTAAGAATAATGAAGAAACTTTTCTAAGAAAGATGGACAGGTTAAAAAAATGAAGCAGAAAGTTTTTTTTAAGTATTTTGATTGACATATTTCATAACTGTATGTATTAGCCGAATCATGTTTGTAATATCTATTATTACCTTTAAAATTACGTGTTTTGTGTAAGTTATTTGAAATTATTTAAAAATTATTATTATTTGTAATTTTTTAGGTTGGAAAGTGAGGAGAGGAGTGTCTTGACACTAAGTTCCCTCTGCCTACCCCGCTGTGTGCGGAATACACCGTGAAGCTGATTTACGAAATCAAGCGTATCATAACATAATGTTAAAATAACAATTACAAACAACAATTACACCAAAAATGTAAAACAACTACGGACATTTTATGAATCGTCCAAAATCGACTTAAAACGTTTGTTTTATATTTATCTATTTCATCTCATAGCATTTATCATTACTACAAAAATGATTAATGAAAACTATACATCCTCACATACATTTTATATAATATTTTATAATTGCAACACAAAAAAAAAAAGAAATACACAGCACAAAAGTTATCAATTAAATTCTAATGAGGGCCAACGTTAGCGGAAACAACACATTGAAATATCCAAGAGACGCGTGTCAAACATACATAACACAGAGATAACAAGAAAAAGTAACGCGTGTGTCGTTTTCTCTTCATTCACGAGTCGAGCTGCGGGATTATCACGCTCAGCCGTGATTGTGATTAAGCGGCAGGTGAGAAAAAGTCGAGGGAGCGAAATTAAAATTATATTTTGCACGCTCTCATTATGTTTCCGCAAAATGTTGTAAGATAAGGCGGGAATTTTTGCGACTTCGAAATAAGAGTAGTATAATATATCTTTTTTTTTTTAAGCTGCCACATTAATTACTTTCTGTAAACATGTGCTGTGGAAAATATTTGTAAATATTCCACTACATATATGTTTTCAGTTGGAATGCTAAATATAAATAAGTAGTATATCCGTTTTTGTTTTGTAATATATTATCTCTAATTATTTATAGCGGGTTAAGAGAGTATCATGTTATGTTTAATTACAAATTACCTTCTCGATAAGTTAATATTCAATGGGTAAATAATTATATAATTATTTGTAATCTGCCATGATAATTGTACTTATAGAAAATTGTAGTCAGGTGTCTCTAATAGACGTATTTGTCATCCGCCTACCCTCGAAATGTTTCCATTTGTCATACTGGTATTTACATTTTCATACATTACTGTATTTGAATTATGCTCATATTTGACTCGTTTTAATTAAAATATAGTGGGTTTTTATTAAAACGGTGTGTATTGTGAGCCTGTGCGGAAATTGCGAGAAGATAGAAACGCCTCTTGGCTTTAAGTTACATATGTTTTCAAATTTATATTCGGAAATGACCTATGTAAACTCAAGCTTCACGCTGTATCCCTCATACTTCAGGGTAGCCAGAGCGAATATGGTATTAAGACAGTTATTTCGTGTTGAGTGGCGGAACTCAAATCTCCGTTTTTTCTCGTAGCCAAAGTGTAGAAATTAAATAATTTATTCTCCTACTTATATGAGTGGGACTCCAATCCATTACTTGCTCACATACACACACACACACACACAGCCACACACTGCTGCGCTACGAAAGTTTTTAACTAAGTACTCTAAATAATAATAATATGGTGCCATTGTCATTAGTATATTATCTATTGTAGGAAGTTGAGACGTGTCTGATTAGTTTTGTTTATATATGGCAATAGTTATGAGTTCAATTTCCACTTGAGGCACACAAAGCGCGGCGTTGAGCTCAACCACTTCCTAGAGAATTTGGAAGAAGGTGAAAAACGAAATTGTCCTCATGAGAACGGAGTATCTTACATAAGGTTCCCAGGTTCCATTTGCAGACCTCGCACTATGTAAGCAACTTAAAGTATATGTATATACTTATACACTTATATATATATATATAAGTGTATAAGTATATACATATACTTTAAGTTGCTTACATAGTGCGAGGTCTGCAAATGGAACCTGGGAACCTTATGTAAGATACTCCGTTCTCATGAGGACAATTTCGTTTTTCACCTTCTTCCAAATTCTCTAGGAAGTGGTTGAGCTCAACGCCGCGCTTTGTGTGCCTCAAGTGGAAATTGAACTCATAACTATTGCCATATATAAACAAAACTAATCAGACACGTCTCAACTTCCTACAATAGATAATATACTAATGACAATGGCACCATATTATTATTATTTAGAGTACTTAGTTAAAAACTTTCGTAGCGCAGCAGTGTGTGGCTGTGTGTGTGTGTGTGTGTATGTGAGCAAGTAATGGATTGGAGTCCCACTCATATAAGTAGGAGAATAAATTATTTAATTTCTACACTTTGGCTACGAGAAAAAACGGAGATTTGAGTTCCGCCACTCAACACGAAATAACTGTCTTAATACCATATTCGCTCTGGCTACCCTGAAGTATGAGGGATACAGCGTGAAGCTTGAGTTTACATAGGTCATTTCCGAATATAAATTTGAAAACATATGTAACTTAAAGCCAAGAGGCGTTTCTATCTTCTCGCAATTTCCGCACAGGCTCACAATACACACCGTTTTAATAAAAACCCACTATATTTTAATTAAAACGAGTCAAATATGAGCATAATTCAAATACAGTAATGTATGAAAATGTAAATACCAGTATGACAAATGGAAACATTTCGAGGGTAGGCGGATGACAAATACGTCTATTAGAGACACCTGACTACAATTTTCTATAAGTACAATTATCATGGCAGATTACAAATAATTATATAATTATTTACCCATTGAATATTAACTTATCGAGAAGGTAATTTGTAATTAAACATAACATGATACTCTCTTAACCCGCTATAAATAATTAGAGATAATATATTACAAAACAAAAACGGATATACTACTTATTTATATTTAGCATTCCAACTGAAAACATATATGTAGTGGAATATTTACAAATATTTTCCACAGCACATGTTTACAGAAAGTAATTAATGTGGCAGCTTAAAAAAAAAAAGATATATTATACTACTCTTATTTCGAAGTCGCAAAAATTCCCGCCTTATCTTACAACATTTTGCGGAAACATAATGAGAGCGTGCAAAATATAATTTTAATTTCGCTCCCTCGACTTTTTCTCACCTGCCGCTTAATCACAATCACGGCTGAGCGTGATAATCCCGCAGCTCGACTCGTGAATGAAGAGAAAACGACACACGCGTTACTTTTTCTTGTTATCTCTGTGTTATGTATGTTTGACACGCGTCTCTTGGATATTTCAATGTGTTGTTTCCGCTAACGTTGGCCCTCATTAGAATTTAATTGATAACTTTTGTGCTGTGTATTTCTTTTTTTTTTTGTGTTGCAATTATAAAATATTATATAAAATGTATGTGAGGATGTATAGTTTTCATTAATCATTTTTGTAGTAATGATAAATGCTATGAGATGAAATAGATAAATATAAAACAAACGTTTTAAGTCGATTTTGGACGATTCATAAAATGTCCGTAGTTGTTTTACATTTTTGGTGTAATTGTTGTTTGTAATTGTTATTTTAACATTATGTTATGATACGCTTGATTTCGTAAATCAGCTTCACGGTGTATTCCGCACACAGCGGGGTAGGCAGAGGGAACTTAGTGTCAAGACACTCCTCTCCTCACTTTCCAACCTAAAAAATTACAAATAATAATAATTTTTAAATAATTTCAAATAACTTACACAAAACACGTAATTTTAAAGGTAATAATAGATATTACAAACATGATTCGGCTAATACATACAGTTATGAAATATGTCAATCAAAATACTTAAAAAAAACTTTCTGCTTCATTTTTTTAACCTGTCCATCTTTCTTAGAAAAGTTTCTTCATTATTCTTAATGTACAAAATTTTTGTGTTGGTAAAATATCGCAGGTGACTGAAATGACAAAGATAAACGAAACGTCCAATTATTTTATTTTAGTAATTGTTAAAATTTTTATAAGTTTATATCACATGTTCTTACTAAATAACTGTACTAACTAATAGGAAGATCTTTATTTACCCCTCAAAGTAAACTTTAAATTAAACCAGCTTCACGATGTATCCCGGAGTAGTGTTAAGACACTCTGTTCCCCGCTTTCCACCGAATTCTTGAGCCACAACCAGGCCTAAAAAAGTGAACTTGCTGTATATATTATTTACAGCCACAAAAAAGCATAAATTATTATGTTTTAATTTTTACCATGTGCGCTTAGTATGTTTTCCTATTCTAAATAGATCAATTAAGTTAAGTTTAAATTTACCTTAAAAAAATATTTAAGTAATTACTTACATAAACTTTTTTAATAACTTTAGAGGCCAGTCGTGGCGCAGGGGCACAAAGTGTGACTGTAAAATCGACTGATTGTGGGTTCGATCCGAAAGTGAAGAACGTGGCGTCTTAACACTAAGTTCCCTCTGTGTGCGTGATACAGAGTGAAGCTATAAAAAAAACTTTAAAAATAAAACCGTCATTCAATATTGTAAATTGTATAGTAAACAGTCTCGTCGTAACAATTATTATCTGTTAAACATAATATAGATGCATACTCGTACGTAGGTAAGGTAAGCCGCGGACCCAAGTGCGAGTGGTAAGCGGTAATATGGAATGTTTCACCTGCAACACACCTGTAATAACATTTACACAGGGGAAATTCGAACGTCGAACTATTTGCGCGTTTGCCCCAAAATGGAATTTCTTTGTGATCTTCTATACAAACGATAAATATTCTATGAACGAAGTGACAAAGACGAAAAAAGTAAGTATTTTACGTGAGCATTAAATATTGAAAATGTTTTATACGATTTTTGTGTTGTATGATCCAGAGCTTTTGTATAGTATATACATAATTATGTTGTTTTTTATACAGTTTGTAATTCTTTGCTTAGTAGATTTACACTTTAGTTCTTCACACAGTTTGTTTGTAAATTTTAGTAAATCTTTATCTACATTTAAATTACATATTACTTATAAAGTATTAATTATATATATAGATATCCACGTATTAAAATAAAGAAACAAATATATTCATTCATTCAATTTAATTTAATACTTTGTGACGTATGTGTCCTTAAAATAAGCAACCTAATGTCGATTTGATACCACTAGTTTCCAGTAGTTTGGGGGTAATCGGGCCATCTAAGTTACTCGTTTGAATTTTTCCCGGTCGTGTTACTTTGAACACTTATTGAAACTGTTCTTAAGTGTTGTCCTTTTATGTAGGTACTCCATAAATGTTTGATAGGGCCATCTCGGGAAATCTCTGTCTCCATTCGCAGAGGGTCTGCAGTCAAATAAAACGAGAATCTCAAATATTATTCCTCGACATTTTCCCTATTCCTTCGATGTGAACTTTTATTTTTATGCCTTACGTATTCTTATCAGAAATGAAACACACTCCGAAAGATTCACTGACATACTGATACAAATCCTTTTCGGATAGGAAGTCTTTTTATTAATGCTGCCTCTTAAGGATGTTCGAAAGTTTGAAGCGTATTTATATAATTTTATGTTGTTCGTTTTTTAAATAACGTAACTTGCCTGTAATATGCTTATAATTGCTACACCAGACAATGGATACGATTACAAAAAATGTTTTAGCATTTAAGATGAGAAGCAGTACCTATATAGAGTACCGTATATGGATATATAGTAGTATATAGAATACCATATATAGATATAGAGTGCAGTACCTATATAAGAACTTTTAAAATGGCCTCAACATAAGAGAAACGAACATAAATGAAAAATTTTAATAATTTTGAAAACATCTCAATACCTTTTGCCCGATTTCACGAAACAAACAATAAATGGTATTCATTTCGTAATTACATACAGACTCCAAATTTATTTATTTGTTTAGACTAAACTCAAGCAATACCAGTATGTTTGTTGTATTCTCTACAGTCTCTCTCAGTGCCATAGCGTCGTCGTGCGACGGAAATTTAATTTAGGTACGTTCTGCTGACTATTTTAGGTAGACTTGAGGTTAGAGACAAACTTAAGCATATGCATTATGTATAAATTAAGTTTTAATAGTTTTGATAATAATGTAGAACGTTGTATCATGTAGTATATGCGTATATAACGCATATACTACATGATACAACTACAGCATAATCGATACTTGGTTAACCGAGTTTATTGTAGCGCTGAATGTCACACGCGGTTCGCGGTTTTTGTTCGTCAAATATTTCATCAGCGTCACCTACGGGTAGATACCTCATATTAGTATGCCGTACCACAATAACCGAAGCCGAATCACAAAAGATTTCCGGAGCGCGACTTGCACAAGGGATGAAAGCCAACATTGTGTAATCAAAAGGGTCGCAATCTCACCCCTCCCCTGCCACTGTGTCGAACACGACTTCATCAACAAGGGCCTTTTCACTGTGACATTCATTCCTCAAAGCTTATTTCATTTCAGATTCCCGTTCCCACGACCATCATTATATCCTTAAACCTTCATTTAACCTATTGCACAAACATTACACTTAAAATATTAATTCATATAATAACGTAGCACTTACTTTATTTTATGATTATTTTGAAGTTTATTTGTTTCATGTTAATGCCTCGTAATCTATTTCGCTTTCAAGGAGTATAAAATTTGGGATACAATCAACGATGAAAAAGAATGTGGTAGCCAGAAAGAACCTACGTAGCCGCAGGTTACACCGTTCGAGGTATAGCGTGTTGGTGGAACTTAACACACACTTTGCCTAGTTACTAAAACAAAGAAAATGAAAATATTAAATAATTCTTAATTTCCATGAGTAGGAGTTAAAACCACAACGATCACATTTACAGTCACATGCTTGTACCCCTGCTCCACCACGGCCTTGCATATCATTCGGAAAATTATTCATTATAATGGATAACATATAAAACTCTCCCATCATATTAGACGGCACTGTTGGTAAAATTTGGACGTCTTAAGAAAAGGACAAAAAGAAACAAACTAAATTTTTAGATGCTCTTTGCAAGATTCATAAAACACATGACATT
>DVQM01001932.1:0-10969 GCA_018231645.1 Heliconius ricini | reverse complement strand
AACCAATCGGTTTTACAGTCACACTTTGTGCCACTGCGCCACGACTGGCCTCTCAAATAATAATAATACAATATAGTACAATATATTAGTATTCGAGATGTACATCAACATGTTTTCTCGCCAAACTCTGTTTACAATGATACACTATTGGCGGGCAATTAACTGTCACAATTAAGATTAAAAATTAAAAAAATAAAATAATCGGATACAATTCTTTTTAAATTTTTTAACTTTAGTTCTATCACACTTTTTAGTTGTGAGTTACCAAATACAACTAATTTCTTATTTATTATAATATAGGTTTTTTTTTTATGTAAGATTTATTGAGTAACCATGAAGTTAAGTTCGACTCTTTAGAACACGATCGATGAAGTGAGACCTACTACACTATAAAGATTTGGATCTGTTTTTTTTTCTTTTTTGTTGCTATTTGACTCTATAGAGTAAAAAGTTTGCAATTTTATGAATTTTATAAACGTATCAAACGTGTAACACTATAGTCTATAGTATTTTAAGCAATAGTCGTAATTACATACATATGTAAGTCATCGCTATATAAGCGATCACACGTTTTATTTTTTCATCGTCTGCGATTTGTGTTACGATCATGTCTGCTGTGAAATATGAAAAATAACCCTATAATAATAATAACCCTATAATAATAATAACCCTATAATAATAATAACCCTATAATAAGAAATAATAAGAAACTATAATTATTTGATAAATTGTACGTTGGAACTAAATGATTTCGTCCCAGGGCATGACAATAATATAGGACGTATATTATATTACATATCCACTTTGGAAATAATACATAAAAGCCATGCGTTTTTTTAAAATCACAATAAAAAGCAAATATTTAAGATACATCCTATTTACACCATGACGGCGACAATATGTAAAAAAGGGTATCGTAATATTGTATTTTTTAAACGACAATAAATATGAAATATAAACATTTCACTTGCAATATAATTTATTGTCTATAAAAATAAAAAAAAACATATGTAAGGTTTCATCCGAAACATTTTTCAGAAATATATTATTATATATAAGTACATATATGTATATATAATTTTATTGTTGAAATAAGCTACACGACTACAATCAAAATTAACATTAAATTTCGGATTTTTCATAGTATTGTGATGAAGAAAACTGACAATTTCAAATTCGCGCATTGTCACATTACGTAGCGGACTCTAGTTTGATAAATTTTTGATTGACATTTGATACATAAGATAATTCCGAAATACCAAATAAACAGTGTCTGCGGTGACAATAATAAAAAAAAATGTCCGGAACACGAACTAATAACAAAATGTTAAATTATTATAAGACAGAAAAATACTGTAAAGCTTACATAAATAATATTTCGTTAGTTAACAAATACTACTACAGAACACAAAAAAAATCAATTAGTTCCTGTTTGTTGTTTCGTTATTTAATATCAAATTAATGAAACGCATGCAAAATATTCAGAAAATCATTATGTTAGCGCAGTTCTTAGGTTGTGTTCTTCAATGTTTAATATAAGAAGTGCAATAAAAGTGTCTTTTTATCAAAGACGGATACGATAATAATATTCCGGCTTCTATGACATTTTACGTCCTCAGGCATTTTCACGTCATGAAGAGATATGTAATAGGTAAATATATGTGCATATTGATGACGATATATGTGGGTGAAACGCCGACAAAAAGGATTAATTGTCAATAAAATAATATTGTTACTTTATATTGTCTTATGCCCGTGAAGATTTAGTAACAGATTCTAATAGGAAAATTGTACCTTACCTCAGTCTTCGTTATTCGATGTCGGGCTAACTTAACAACGGCAAAATTTCCTTTGCCTATGGTCCTTTCTATATCATAAAAACCCACCCTGATGGGAGTTTTAGCAGGACGTTCGCGATCCGCCATTGCTGATTTGGAAATCATTAAACTAGACGATCAATTTCACCTCACCAATTCTTACGATAATACTAATTATAACTCATACAATAATAGTCAGTCGTAACACTTACTAATCATATTTAGCAATACAAGAGTCTCTATACCGAACACTACCAAATTATCAACGTTTAATAATGAATATTATTGACTACACATAAATATTTGGCTATTAGTAATCAACATTATTATTTAACCAGTATTGAATTAAAAGTGTATCAAACGTGCTGTGCTCCAGCACAATGCACTTAAATAGACGTTTTAAGTCTAGTAATTTTATACTATCACTTGCACTCCGCTATTTTACTGCACAATTTTTAATAGTCTCGTACAAAATATATTTACAAATTAAAGAAAATCGCGCAGAGGCGGCGCGCGTATCGTACGCTAAAAAAACATAACGCCGCCGCCTCACCGGCTGTCAACCGGATACTGAACTCCTGTCGTAGTCGTATAACGTGCCTTTACAATTTAGTCGACTTCTCGTCTCTCGAGTCGAGTGAGCGAGTCTCGAGTTGCGTATTCACTATTCAATATTACTCATAGTAGCCATTAGCCACTGGCGAGAGACCTGACGAATAACGAATTCGACGCGACACGAGCGCGCTTTTAGCGGCCATATTTGTTCTCTGTGACGTCAGTATGTGTTGGTATATTATATGTATTTAACGATGTACCTACCCTACCTGTACCTGTAGATAGAAATTACAAGAATGTGGTCGAAATTCGAATGTTGTCTTATTAAATAACACACAATATTCGGTGACATTTGCTGCTAAATATAGCATGATTAACTTTAAAAGTCAAGATGTTATTAAAGAAATTGCAAGAGTGATTTTTTAATATTTTAAATATTGAATTACAATTTACCTATCTCCTAGTATGAGTCTACTTCGACTTAGATCATTTTCGACTGAATTTAAATGTTAACATTTATATCATTTATAATGTTTAAAATGTACTTGATCTATCTATCTAGTAATAAATTTTGCAGTTCTAGAGGCATAGCGTGTTGAGGCGGAATTCAACGCCGCGCTTTGCCTCGACACCAATGCGAAGAAATAAAATTGCTCGAGTGGGGATCGAACCCACAACCAGTCGACTTTACGGTCGCAATTTGTGCCCCGACGCCACACCTGGCCTCAATTTAATTAAAGTGGTTATTGATGCATTATTTTATAAATCTTAATTTTTTATGACTGACTTACGCACTCATAAAGGTGACCTAGAAACTTGAAATTTTGTACCAAAGTGCAATTAATATACATATATACATACACATCATATTATATTTATTTATATATTTATATAAAATTAAACTTATAATTATTTATAACTACTATTAAGAAAATAACAAATGGAGAATGTGATAATAAGAATAATGAAGTCGAAAAAATCCATACATGATGAGTCCAAAAAAAAGCATGCTAGTGCACATGCTTTGATTTGACTTTTCTAGTAAAATCGATTATTTTCAGTTCTTTATAGCTAATAAGGCGTTTCGAGCGTCATGATGAGCACAATTTACCTCGTCAATCGATTATTTTGATCGAGTCTCAGTATTTACGCCAACTTTACATGTCAGTCTGACATTTAGTCAATGCAACCAAGGTATATTACCACAAAGTAAGAATAAAACTCAAATTCGCGAATCATACTATTGCAAAGATCATAGATAGGTTAATAGTTCCAATTTCTATACATATTTTTTTATACGATTTTAAAATAAGTATATATTTTTTTGTTTGGAATATATGAAATTATGACGTTTATAAACTGTATTGTACTTGTATCATAAAAATATTTTCTGTAACATTTATTTTAATGATAAAAGGTGCATATTTTAATGATTTATGTTATAATTTTTTCATGGTTTACACTGATAAAAAAATACTCAATCAAACATCGATTGATTTAGATGTCCTTTGAATGATTAGCCACTTACGTACTAGGTGTTAATTGTTTTAAAGTAAATATTGTATAATGATTATTAATAACAGACTGAAGATTCGGTTTCGGCCAAAATACGGCCGAACCTTCGGCCAAGCTAATTATTGTGGTCTATGAATTATAAAGACGGGTATTAATTCCAAATTATAAAATTAAAATTATTTATAACAAATGCATGGACGATTGTGTGAAAAGTTGGGCATCTACGTCCCAAAAATACTTTAAATTTGATTTGTTTGTAGTAACAAAATCAACTTTTTTATAGGATAGGCTCTATATTTTCGGAGATTATCATCTATCGGGATATGAGCATGGTTATTTCTTGTCTGTTTTGAACAAAAGTTATTTCAGATATTGATTTGCGCTACACGATATGCATTCAAAACTTATGTTATTATATGTACCGTTATTAAGCTAAGCATCGAAACATATTTTTAGAAGACGTATAAAAATTATGAATATTTAAACGTAGTTAGATTTGAACCCGGGTCAATTGCAAGCCGTCTAAATGCTTTCACCAATAAGGTATACGTTATATGAAGATTTCTAATCCTACAACATTCAATTTTTAATTATACGATTTCCAAAATGATGGAACATGCAGGAGGAATTTTATCAAAATGAGGTTCACTACGTAATATCTCAAAAGAATAGTTGAAATATAAATGATATTTGCTAATTCAAATAGTATTAAATATCTTTTATTTATTGAAAGAAAGAGTGTAAAACATGTTTAAAATATTTGGCAAAAATTTTCTACGATAAATTTAGAGATATAACATTATGGAACTGTTATTTTTTGCAGCTTAGAAGCTTGGTAAATTTTGTAAAAGGCTAATGTGCTGAAACCTAGAAAATTAGATTTGCCAAATTGACAATTTGTATAGGCTTGACTCAAAAACTTTTTGCTATTTCATTGACAAAAAAATACCCAAAAGTACCAATACACTTAAAATATTCTTAATAAAATATTCTTATTTTATATTATCCTTTATAAGAACTATATGAAAATAAAAACTGTATGTTATTCATTAAAAAAATAAAGAATTATGGATTTAAAAACAATCATATCATAGCTACCCTGCCCTGAGCAATCAGGGCAATCCTTCATTAAAGTTGAATAGTCACATTTTTATGCCAAGGTATACTTGGTTGGTTTTTGTCTGAAATTGGATGATCTGATTTCTTTACTATTGTATTTATTATTTATTTATATTATTATTTGCCACATAATATATAACCTAAAGTGTTGGGGATGTTAGCATAAGGTAACATAATTTCAAGAGAAAAAGCATATAGCATATATGCTATATACATACTTTGTGTATGTTTTCAAATATCATTAATAAATACCACATGTTTTTTTTTGTTCCGCGGAGTTTCTTTTGAAACATAAAAACATACATAATTTAAACAGAACTACAATTTGTCAAAAATTTATCAGAGAATACAAAAATCTCGTAACATAAATTTTCTTTACCGTTTTAATGCCCAAAAATGATATTTAATAAAAATATTTTTTTATGGCTTAGTCTAAAAATAATTTTGTACGGACCATGCAACTGAAATGACCATCCAAAGTTGGAGTTACATTTATGATAGAGTATATTAAAAAGTTTCGGTTTCGGTTTCGGCCGAAATTGAGAGCAAAGCCAAAGGTTCGGTTTCGGTTTCGACTGAAGACCTTGTTTCAATCGGACACTAATGATTATTAATGTATAAGGGTAATTTTATTATTCCACATATGTGAAATAATGTAAATACCTTAAAATTATTATTAAAATTTTCGAAATCTAAATTAAGTTAAGTTATTTAAGCTGTATCCTGCACACAGCAGGGCAGACAGAGGAAATCTAGTGTTAAGACACTCCGTTCCGTACTTTTCGATATTTTTTTCGAATTATTTTATTTTTTACTTTTTTCTTCTTGGAATATACATTTTTTACTTAATTATTTTTTATTATAAAATTATAAATATACTTCATTTATCTATTATGAATTTTATTTTATGTACACTGTATATTTTTTCTATACTTAGACCAAACTAGAAATTTGCTTTTATACGGTAATCGTCTTTCTGCTTTCTTGAAATACATTAATTAACTGGCATCACTGGTTTCTAATTTAAATTCCATTTTTAACGAGAGCGACACTAAAATATTCATCATTTTTGCAATGTGATTGTGGAGGGATTAAAGAACTTCTCGTAAATATATTTCTTTGAATGTCTTAATACACTTCGTTTTTAATTAATATTTTTCCCGTGTATATATATAATTTTTTACACGATATAATAAAATAATTTTTCAACCAATGTTTTGTATCGGACTATGTAGGTAATACTTTTGTACCAAGATGTCGGTAATAATCTTCTACGTTTTTGACAAGAAAATGTTTGTATAACAATACAATGCTTTTGTGAAATTTATATGAGCCTGCATTTGTTTATATGTGTACATAAATAGATAGAGTCACAGCAACATGAATCAAGTATCTGATGAAAATGTTCAAAATATGATGTGCAGCCAGAAAAATGCAAGCGCGAAAAATAAAAGTAATATAATATCCAAAGATCCTCCTGAATCGACAGCAGACATATGTAAATGGAGTGAAAAATTACACGAATCTTTAGCAAATACTCTTCACATTAACAAACTTAATAGTAACCTAACAAATGGTACCAGTGTCCATTCTAAAGATAGTGTCAACGACTTAAATAAAGCACAAGACGCAACACCTAGTGAAGTCGAAAAAAATGTAAATAGTGTACAGTGTAGTGATGCCGTAGAAGATAATATTGTCGAAAATTGTGAAATCAATGCTGCAAACAAGGTTAGATGTAGTGAAAATGAAAGCCTTGCGAACTGTTCTCTTGAAGATCGTAATGCTGAAATTGAAATTTTCTCTTATGAATCTGAACTACAAATGCCTGAGATCATGAGACTAATTCAGAAAGATCTATCTGAACCTTACTCTATCTATACATATAGATACTTTATTCATAATTGGCCTAAACTTTGTTTCTTGGCAAGTCATGAGGGCAAATGTATTGGTGCCATTGTTTGTAAATTAGATATGCATCGAAATAATGTTAAAAGAGGGTATATAGCTATGTTGGCTGTTGATGAAAAATATAGGAAAAAGAAAATTGGCTCAAGATTAGTTCAGAAAGCAATAAGGGTAAACAATATTTAATTTTTTTTATTTTTAATATTATGTTTTAATAATATCATTTTTACTGAAACACATATACAGTAAAATCTCAGATAACTGATACTATTAAAGATATAATAAGATAACTAAAATATTTTGTAAAAATAAACAATCTATTGTTGTTATGAAATATTTTAGTTGCTAACAATCTCTGGTAGATTAACAGTGTTTCATCACTAACAAATTTCACTATTAACTTTATTACCATAGTAATTGTAAGACAATTGAGATACATTGATATGCAATTTAGTTCATGCTTAAAAGCTCCTTGCATTTCTTTGAGAAAAATATTTCATTTGAATTACTACATTGAATTATACACATTATTGAATGTTCCAATCAAGTGTTTAGCCGGATTATTTAGATTGTACTGTATATGGAAATAAGTGGCACAACAAGTAATATTACATTTGATTTTATGACATTGAGTTCATGTGCATTGAGTTGCCACTTCACAGTCTCAAAAATTCGGCAATGTATAAGCAAGAGAATGCCTTAATACTATGTTACTTCTGCCTTCCCTTCTATGTCATTAAACTAAAAAGAAAAAATATATTATTAACAATCTTTATTTGCTAAATATGACAAAAACAATGTGTTTTATTTTTTCAGGCAATGATAGAGGACAATGCTGATGAAGTGGTGTTAGAAACTGAAATTACAAATAAACCTGCATTAAAACTTTATGAAAATCTGGGATTTGTGAGAGACAAACGTTTATTTCGGTACTATCTTAATGGGGTTGATGCTCTACGATTGAAATTATGGTTAAGGTGAAATAAGTAGGTAACAAATGAGAAATTCTTACTGTTGTGTTTTGAAAGCTACCACGTCTCAGACATATAATAAAGCATACCATTGTTATGTGACTACCAAAACAAATTAGAGAGCCATTTTGTACATCTTTAAATAGATAAATTATATTTTTTCTAGTTTTCAATAATCTAAATTTTGTTACAGTTTAATTATAAATGAAAAACTTTGCTTATAATCTTTATAAATAAAGAGTGGCAAAGTTGATGGAGAAAAACAATTTTTCTTTTTCTTAACCAAAATGCTTAGAATGGTGTGTATGAATATATTTTTTTTTAAGATTTTCAATTTTAAATTATATTTTAAAAGAATAGAAGATATTTTTACTTTTTCAAATAAGTCATGGGCAATAGCTAGTATTGGTATAACCTTATAAGCCTGCCATGTGAATTTTAGCCAAATGTATAGTTTGTTTGAAATAATATTTTGATCATGTGATATGTTTATTTTATCTAATTTATGTGTTAAAAATTGTTAATGAGAATGTTTTCCAACAATTTCTTATTTTTCATCAATAACTGGTTAAACTTTCTGAAAATACACAACTATGAAGAATTTTACTGTAGCTAATTATTTAATCCCTTAGTAGCTTGTACCTGTACAATATTTTTCAATGTTTTATACATAAAATAATCATTAGTCTTGATTATTCAATGCAATATTTTTAAAAAAGATAAATCAATAAACAATATTAATTGAATCTTAATTTCTCATTAGATTCCAATAAAACTCTCCTATGTTTAAAATGTATTTTTTATTAAATATAAGATAAATAGTATTAAAATGTGAAAGTAGCAGTATTAGTTGAAGCTCCATCATAAACAAATGTATTATTAACGGGTTTATACTGTTTAGTAACAATTTTAATTACTTCATGTGCTATGCATCCTCCTAGAAATGCAGATACACTATGTATCTCTGCTCCACCATATCTACACATTTCATGAATATGATCATCTTTTGAAAATGGTGAACAAGATATGTCACTTAGTATTTTAGTGACACATGTTTTTAATTTAGCGATGTCACCTTCAGGTTCCCACTCTCCAGGTGCACGACAATGCTCAGATCTAAATTTTTCTGCAGCTCTTAGCATTATATAATGGACCATCATAACATCAGGTTCCTCTAAAAATCGTGCTATATAAGAAGCAACAGCATTACCTAATTGATATTCTACAGCTATATTTGATCCTCTTATTAAAAATAAATTATGAGCATGTCTACAGAATAGCTTTACTTCATTTTCACTAATACTATCACAGTGAAGCTGCGCTACAATTTCCTGAACCTTTCTATATACTATTTCAGCTTCCATAGCTGCTTGTGCTCTATACATGTTTTGAAGTCTTACATAATGCTCCGTAGATGCCGTCATATCTGGTAATACTCCTCTGAGGGGTAATTTACCTTTTCCTTCTGCTTCAACAAAACCTCTCAATGCTGAGCACATGATCCAGAAAGGTGAACTTTCTTTGGTTAAATTTGTTGCAGAGCTGCTATAAATAAGATCTTGGATGTATACTGGTAGAAATGTAGGGACCAAAGCAGTATTTACAGCTCTTAAAGTCTCCTGGAAATTTTCCAGTTCCATAGGAATACCATTTTCATCTTTAAATACAAATTCATTGATGATATCTTTAATTTCATTTTTTTCTTTCCTACTAATTGGCCATCTATTTTGATTAGAGATTTGCCATTTTTGAATGGCTTTATACAAAATAACAATCCATGGAATATGGCCATAACCCTCTAACTCTTGGTTATCTACATTAAAAGCATCTAAGTATTCAGCAAGTAGAGGAAAAGGCACATCTAAACGTAAATCAATTTGCTCATTTTCTGGATGAGTTTCTATTATAGCATGTTCATTTATTTGTATTCTAAAAGATCCTAAAAAACCAATGGATGTACATAATACAAAAGGAATATTTATATCCCATAAATGCTGTGCTAGTTTTTGTACAACTTTTTCTCCAAGTGACGTAGCTATAACAACACTAAAACATTTAAAAAAATCTGGATTATCTTGAAGTATTTGTTCTGGTGTTTCTTGAACAGCATGACCCTGAACTGCAGGATTCAATTCCAATAGAAGTCTAAGAGTTTCCGATCCTCTATTTAGTCCTTTACTCGAACATTCTAAAAAAAAATTGGTGCCTATGTCTTCATCACTGACAATAATATGATCAATTACCGTTATAGCGCCTACTCCAGGTAGAACAATAGATTTTAAAATTTCTGTGCCTAACGCTGTTGCATTGATTAAGCAAACATGACTATTTTCTAGTGCAGCTTGTCCGTGATCACCCCATAATCTCAGTTGCCGGTCGTATTGTTTATTTTTTTCACTTTGTTCTGGTGATTTTGGAGACGGCGAGGCCATAATGTGGTTATTTATAAAAGAATATTGTTTAAATAGTTTGTCTTACTTATTCTGCAACTTTCATTTAAAAGTTAATATTTGTAATAGAGAAATAGACCACTAAATCTAAGAATTGATTTCTGTCCCTATTTAATACTTGAAAATTAAGATATTGTCAAATGCTTTTTGACGTTACAAACTTTACTTATGTTTTGTTTATGGCTTAATAGGAGTGCCTTTGAGCATTTACTTTATGAATGTCACTTTGAATAGAAACGATAGTATAAAATCTTCTTTTTCTCTCCACACTCCACACTGCGTGTCTACAATCTAAATCTTCGATAGTGCGTGTTGAGTGGCAAAATTCTTCTATAAAATTGTAGTAGATCCCTTTGCTCTATTGTCAATAATTTCCACAGCGTACGCGATATAAGATTTCTTTTGGTATTTTTTACACGTTAATCGTCTTATTGTGAAAGAATTTTCCAAATTAGTCCGGTAGTTTTGGAATCTATTTAATTCAAATAATGAAACAAAAATTCTAATCGTTTGTCAGAGGCAAGTGTAGGAAAGAATTACCACCGGGTTACGTAAACAATTGTAGCCAAGATAGGGTGAACAGTTTTAAATATCTTGGCCACTATTTGACTTCTGATTTAAAAGACGATGCTGA
>DVQM01001931.1:0-10970 GCA_018231645.1 Heliconius ricini | reverse complement strand
CGCATGATCTACGAAGATATTGCATTTCCACAAAATATGTTTTTCATTCATTCTTCTTTTGTAATCCCGTGCCGCTGCTGTGAACCAGGTCGGTTCCATCACTGCTTTGTGTATGCCGAAACCTCAACATTATCGCACGTTTGGTCGTGCATACACATGCCCAATATAGCTAAAGTAAAGGGTTTACTGTGTTACCGTCAGCAATAGGCCACATTCATTTGGTACCTACCGTTGCCTCTATACATGAAGAATATTACCAAATATACCACTTCATCTTTTCATTAAAACTAATTTTGATTTCCGTCCTTTCTTCATTTCTATCAAATACTAACACTTTTGTCTTACTAGCATTTAAGCTTAGGCCATTTTTTTGTCAGAGTACATTACATTACGTTGCCTACAACACGTATTCTTATGATGTAAAAAGCACTGCATCATCACTTATCCTCCTTCCTTTGATACATCATCATCTTAACTACTCCTCATTTTCCGCTGAATTCTGAAGGCATTGCGTGTTATGCGCCAGAACTAAACGCCGTGCTAATTCGAAACATTGTGTATATCGAGGCAGTGTAACTCAACGCCGTGCTATAACGCAGCTTAAATAAACAATATATTTATTTATTTTATAACATTTATATCAATGTATTATAATATATCTAAAATCATTATATTCACACTTTCAACAGCTATACATACATACGAAACCATATTCACATTCGAAATATTGTGTGTCACGGTGTCAGTCATAACAAATAACAACACAAACTGCCGCGGGGGAACCATAAACAGCTGATTATGTGAATGGCTCAATCAAAGCAAGGTTGAGCAACGAACGTCGATATGTTTTGACGTGTCCTACGTCTGTGGTAAATTGCTACAATTATACACAGATCTGTGTCAGGAAACTGAAAGGAGGATGGGGACTTTTGAATTACTTCAATTTTGGTATTAGCATAGATTTGATATGAGGCTGGTCCTCATATCAAATCTATGCTAATACCAACAAATAAGTCAATGAATAATTTTATTATGATAAACAATTAGTCTGTACCTTTAGGCCAGTCGTGGCGCAGGGGCACAAAGTGTAACTGTAAACCGACTGGTTGTGAATTCTATCCCCGGTCGAGGAAATAAAACATTTATTTAAAATTTATATTTTCACGCCACTCTGGTGTCTAGGCAAAGAGCGGCCTTGAATTCTGCCACTCAACACTAAATGTTTCCAGAATTCGGTGGATAGTGGACAACGGAGTGTCTTATCACTAGTTTTCCTCTGACTACCCCGCTGTATGCGGAATACAGCATACACATTATTTTAAGTATATACTTAAAGAACTTTACGTCGTGGTCATCTTACATTTGACATTATATTTTTCTTTAATACACGAGACACACACTCTTGTCACTAGATCTTCTTTGCCTTATACACAAAGACATATATATTTGTTACAATTACTCATATATTTCATACATTAGTTCATTCAGTCCCCACCCTCCTCTTCTTACTAAACGCCCTAAGCCGAATGTGCCTATCATTACAAACGTACATGCGCATTAACTGATTATTATATATTATTTGTGGCATGTACGACCTAGTGCGCTCTACCACAGAGTATGTTTTGTATATTTACTTAATGACTCCAGTTTGTTGTTCAAACATTCACTTGATGCTTGTTGGATTGACTTAATATATGTTAATGTGTATTTTGCAATATATTATATTCTAAAATATATCAGCCAAGTTTATAGGATTGGCTTTTGTTTTATAAAATACAAGTCTTCGTCCGTAACTTTGCTTGATGGATGTTAAGATGTAAATTGGAAAAACTCGTTTTTCTCATTCTCGTAGGTCCTTTGAGATATTCTTTAGTGTCTCTTACACTCACTGCTCGCCTTCTCTGCCAGGAATTCAGTAACACGAGAGATTTGTGTATAGAGACATAGATTTCGAATCGTAGAACGATAAAACAGGGTAATTAGGTTTTTTTTATTGGATATATACTGTATCCCACATGTAGTAGAGTAGAGGGAACCTAGGATCTAGTGTAAAAACAATCTGTTCCCATTAATTAATTTACTTCATCGAGTGGAATCAAACCTGTCACGTTTACGTCAAACGTTTGTGCGCCTGCATCACGACTTGCCTCTGAGTTATCTAATTCAAATTATACAAAATGAAAATTCAGCCTTATATTTAAATTGACCGTTGGAGTTTTGACAAAAACACTCTATCAATCTTTTCTACACACTGAATCATATTAGCATCAACAAAACAACATAATTTGTCACATCGCTAAACCATCCAACAAAAATTTATTAAAATTTAAACATTTTAGTAATAATAAAAAAAATATCATAAATCTATCATGACAGATCGTGTCAACGCATCAATTTGTCATGATGTCTTGATAATTGACAGTGGGTGACAAACGATCAGATTGTTGCGCGTGCGCCGCTTGCTTATGAATCTTTTGATTATCTCCACTTTGTACCAGTGTCTGATGTGTGTCTGAACATATTATGTGTGGACTTTTCTTTAGAGGAATAAGATACATCAAGATTGACTTCTGAAGATGAATTATTTGTTATAAATGTCACATATTTTACTACACATTTATATTTTAATATATTATTGTATAATTATTTATTAAGGTAGAGGAAACCTAGTGCTCGTACTCCATTTCCCACTTTCTCTTCTTTCTTTCAAGATATTTTTTGATGTCGTCTTTTATATATTTATGAAAGCGAAGAAATGAAAATATAATTAATATCTTCTTAACAATCAAATTTTGTGACGTTACATCGTAACTGCGTCCATTCTTAACATAAAAACATAGCAAATATATAAAAAATTGGTGGATCGATATGTGAATGGTATTGTAGAGCAATAATATATATATTTTTTAAATTTTTCTCATGCTAAAAAAATCATGACGGATCAATCATGAATCGCTGAACAATCTGGTTGTTTACAAAAAATCTTCTAAATCTTAATTCATAAATGTTACAAAGGAAGTTTCACTTCCACGAGCGTCACGTCTCACGATCAATTGAAAATAATATGTACCCAGAAGTTTTCCAACTAGAAATGGCACTATCGTAACAGCTCTAGATTCTTCTGCTCAAGAAAATAAAAATAAATAAATAAGGTTTTTAATAAATTAGGTTTTTCTTGAGCAGAAGAACGTACTCTTTCTCAAATGCCACCTCTAATATCAATAAGTAGCAGTAGTACCAGGACCAATAATCTTGGTCGGTTTCCAGAAGGCGCGGGTTCGAGTCCCGCTACGTTAAAATTTCGATACGCTTTTATAAATAAGTATCTTTCTTTCCTAAGTATAAAATAACACTTTAAAAAATGTTGAAAAATAAATTAGGTAACTACCTAAAAACAAATGGTTTTCTTAGTGGCTTATAAATACGAACACAGGTAGTGTTAGAAACTTAGCCTTAATTTGTTCGCTTATTCAAACGTATATAAATTGACTCTCATTCAATAAATAAAAAAATATTCATATGAGATCCATTCAGATTCGACCATTCGAGGAGTTAGTACCAAATCAAATCAGCTTCACACTGTATACTGCACACAGCAGGGTAGGCAGATGTAACTTAGTGTTAAGACACTCCGTTCCCCACTTTCTGCCGAATTCTAGAGGCATTGATACCAGAGTGCAGAAATGGAAATATAAATTTAAGTAAATATTTCATCTCCACCAGTGGGGATCGAACCCACAACCAGTCGGTTTGACAGTCACACTTCGTGTCGCTGCGCCACTAATGGCCTACTGGCTAGTACTGGTTATTATCAAGTTCATGATTATCAATGAGAAGTACAACTTACAAGTGTTGACATTCCAAACATTACGGCCACATGTACTAATATTGTAGGAAATTATAGGGACTTATTTCTGTGATATAAAAATAAAAATTATGTCCCACTCGGAGAAATAATCTAATTTTATTCCCCCTCTTGAGTTCCCCTACTCAACAGACCATGTCTCGAAAATTAGGCGGTAAATGGGAAACACAGTGTCTTAACACTTCCCTCTGCCTGCATTGCTACTAAAAATCAAACTTAAAAAAAACCAGCCATATCCATTGTATCACACTCAGTGACCACAACTCGCAGTTCGCCACACGGTCGTGGTCGGACTACCGTTTCGTTATTGTTCAATATGTTTCCAATAATCTACTTAGATTAGAGAGGAGGAGGAGGGGGGCTTTACACCGCTACGTGAAAGTACTGAACTCCTGTTTTAACGGTTTCTTATAATAATAAGATACATACATATATCTTATTATTTTTCTTGAGAGGCCAGTCATGGCGCTGGGACACAAAGTGGCACTGTAAACAGACAGGTTTTGGGTTCGATGCCCACTCGGGAAAATGAAATATTTTTTTACAATGTATATATCCGTTCCTTCGCTCTGGTGCCGAGGCCAAAGGCGGCGTTGAGTTCCGCCACTCGACGCGCAATGCCTTCAGAACTCGGTGGAAAGTGGGGAACTGCAGTGTTTCTTAACACTAGGTTCCTTGCCTACCCTGCTGTGTGCTGTGCTAGCTGATTTAATTCGATTTTTATAAATAATATATTAAGTAATGTGAAAGTCGACCCGACGAAATTAATGTTTATATTGTCTTGTTAGAGAGCATCGTAGCAAAATGAGACTGATCTTGAAATAATTTAAAATAATAATAATAATTCAAAATAGATTAAAATAATTCAACGCTCTGTTTACGGCTGCAAGCCTAGGTTCGACACGCGCAGGCGGCGCCCTTACCGCCATGCAGCCATGTACTGCTTGTACTCTCTCTGAATTATTGAAACAAGTTGTTCATGATTGAATGTATCAATCTGTTGGCGAATGCAGCATTGTAAAAGTATTATAGGAGGTTAGCGGGCAAAGCCGCGAGTGGGCCTCTAGTATTTTATATATTTCGAATTGAGAGTTAAACTGTGATGTAAGCAGCAAAAACTCATAGCTAATTGGACCGTTAAATCTAGTTCAAAAACTAAAAAAAGGAAAGAAAACTAAACCATTTCCCAACAAATCTGAATTTTATTCAATTTTAAAGTTTATTATGGGACAAAAATTGAGAAATATTTCTTTTATCTTTCGTTTCATTGAATTATAGTTTAGCTTAAGCCGTTCAAATCCAAAAAATGTAAGACAAAAACCAAATTTGATACGTTTCAATAACTTCTTTCGTTTTTTGTTTATAAACTACTTAAGATGTTTACAAAATTTTGCTAACAGCCATTAAATTGTATAAAATAAAAAAAAATATTTCGATATTATTTATTTCTTACAACAAATTACGTTATAAATATGTATATTTGACCAATATTTATTATTCTGACAATAAAGTACTGGATATTAGGTATAGAAGAGTATGATATCTGTATAAAGTGGGTAATACTAGGTTCCCTCTGCCTACCCTGCTGTGTGAGGGATACAGCGTGAAGCTGATTTGATTTGATTTATTTTAGTTACGAAAAATCAAGTAACTTGAGTTATCTCCTAGCTTATTTGATACCGTTCAACCATGCAGGAAAAAGCATGAAGTTGACAAAAGTAAAAGCACACACGACGACCGTAGGTTCGATTAGTATTCGTGAGTTTGCTTGGGTTGACGCCACAAAACACACAAGATTTCGAAAATTAGGTAAAAATGGGTAACACAGTATTCTAATACTAGGTAAGATAATTTTTTTTTTTTTAGGTTCGCGCTGTACTTGCCTATCCTACTAAGATATACGTAGTAGAATAGGCAAAAGAAATCTGGGAACCTAGTGTTACGTCACTTTCCTTCCCCAATTTCCATACAAAACGAACAGGCTTAGTAGGTAATTAGATATTGTAGTAAAATTGTTGTAGCATTAGCTTGACACCGATTTAAAAATTATACAATTTTTTTTAAATTATTTTTGTCTAACAAAATCAAAGTACGTTTCACTTTATGTCAAATTATTTTTTACTTCTTAGTTCGTTGTTTGGAAATCGGTATTTTTGTTAAAGTTAGTATATTCTGTAATATTACATATTTTTTTTTTTGATTTACTAAAGTTTGTCACCATTTTAACATCGTGGCCAGTTAAGCTATGAGACGAAGTGAATATTTGTAAACGAGGCCGTCGTGATGTAGCGGCGCAGCGACGGTTGTGGGCTCAATTCCCATTTCGGGAAATGAATTGTGTTCATATAGTTCTTATAGTTGAATTCCGTTACTCTTCACGTAATATCTCCAAAATTGGGCCGTGCGTAGAAAACGGAGTGTTTTATTTCTATGCTGTCTGCCTATTCTGCTATATACAGAATACATTGTTAAGTTAAAAAAAAATAATATTTGCAAACAAGTGAACATTCCCTCTTCGTATACAGGTTTGATGGAATATGTCATCGTCAAGGCCTCGGGCAGCAATTATCGAGGCTCCAATGATTTGCAGCCTCTGATCACTGGCCTTGGGCCGCCCATAAACATTGAAAGAGCAAACATCACTTTGAAGACTAAGGTAAGGTAAGTATTAACTAGGAAGCGTAGTTCGGTTTTGACAATGTATCTTTATCTCAATTATTTCTTTTCAGAAGAAGATGCACTTTAAATAATTGTTTTGTTATTATAATGAACTAAATTACTTAGTTATTTATTGCAGATCCGTAAAAAAATATTTAATTATAACCGGCATAACGCCTTATGAATCGTCACTATTGTTAATTCTTTAACTTGCACACTACTTAAAATCGTCTGAAATCGATATGCCAATTATGTAAAATTAAAAACGAAAAAATAACTATAATAACACCATATATACATTAAAAAATCGAAGTTATATCATTATCAGCATCAATGTTTTATTCTCCGTAACGTAGAAACGAACCCACAACCGTTGTGTTTGCTGTCTGACACCACCGATCTATTCGATTATATAACAAAAATAAGATTCCAACTAAATATAATATTATATTCATTTAATATCTACATATAATTACGTATGACTTCTGTGTTCCGCATGAGGCACGAATGTACGCTGTCATTATCGCATAAATCAGTGGCGATATCGATTCTAGCGTAATTGCAGTAACATCGATGTATCGATCGTATCCCGCTAAATTAAAGTTGCCACCGATATAATTTTGCTTGATGTGTGTGACGTTTAATAAATTGTACAACACTAGCTAGTTGGGCTAGGGTATGGTTGTAGAGTGATTTAATATTATTGTAGTAAAAATAAAAGAAGGCGTGGTGCGCGGAGGACTGTAAACGTGCGATGGTTGTGGGTTCGATTGGTACTCGGGGGAATGAAATGTTTTTTTTTTAATTTTTTTATTATATTCGTTCTGTTAACGACGCATAAAGGGGCGTTGAGTTTCGCTACTTAACACGCATTGACTTGAGAATACCGCGTGTGGAATATATTATAATCGAGCTCCGTGGAATTTCTTATGTTCTTGTTAAAAAATATTTCTGCATCTTTTTAGTTTCACTCTGTATCCGATACTCACCAGGATAGGCAGATGGAACCTGGGAACCTAGTAATAAAATACTCCGTTCCCATTAAGGCACTTTCGTTTCCCACTTCACGCCGAATTCAAGAGGCATTGCGTGGTGAGTGGTGGAATTTCTCTCTCGTTACTAGGACGGAAAAATAAAAATATTAAATATTTCATTCTATTGAATAGGAATCGAACTCATAACTTATCACATTTACAATCGCACGCTTTTTCTCTTCTCCCACGGATGGCTTCTATATTTTATTATTATAATAACATTCCTTTGACCCAAAGACAACAATAAAAAAAAATTCTATTTTCTCACTAACAACAACAAAAATAACAAAAGCACAACAAACAAACATCTCTCACTCCATTATATATAGTGAAATGCCACTAAGATATAAATCATGCACCATGCGTGTAATGAATAACAAATTGTGTTGCTAATATATTAGATAAGGGAAAATTTAATTGAGGCTGGACGCAATCTTAGAGATTAGTTCCGTTACTGTCGATCAATTTTATTTTGTTCATACAAAAGTATTATGGAGAGTATATTCTGATTTATTTTTGAGGCCAGACGTGGCACAGGCGCACAAAGTGTACACGACAGGTTGTGGGTTCGGCTTCCAGTTGAGAAACTACTGTTTCAAAACAAACATTACTAATTCCTCGCTCTGGTAACAAGACGAAGCGTTCCGCTAAAAGTGGAGAACAAAAGTGTCTAAATGGGAAAGAAGAGTCTTAACAGTAGGTTCCCAGGTTCCCTCCGCCTTCCCTGTTATGTGCGGGATACAGCATGAGGAAAAAAAAATTATGTAGCACAATCTGTCCCATATAGCCTCGCGTAAGTGTACTTAACGGTAGACTGGTCTAACGCTGTCAATATGTCATTGTGTCTTCGCAATCAGGTTTTAAGGAAATTGCTCTAATAAACGCGTATCTTATACTTGGATGTATGAAGAACATTCTGAATAGAATCGATTATTAAAATCGATTTACTGTATATGTATATAATTTTACTTTAATTGCATTGTATCCCGCATATTGTAGGATATGCAGAGGGAGCCTACTAACTTTAGAACTTAACAACACGCTAGTCTCATTCACACTCAGGCTCTTTTCCGCTGCGCCACAACAGTTTCGTCAGTTTTTCATAGCAAAGGAGACAGAAAGATCCTAGAGAATGATAACTATCTCTCCGTTCTTCATTCCCCTTTAGCTTAAAACTCACATTGGCTAACATTATTTCTTGTGAGAAACTTGTATAAAGACAGGTATCAAGAGTAAAAAGCTAGGTAGGTAAATACCTAGTATGAGGCCAGTCGTGGCGCACAAGAGTGCTTAAATAAACGCAACAGGTTCTGGGTTCAATCCTCTTAAAGAAAATAAATATTTAATATTTTCCTCGCACTGGTAGACGTGGCAAATCACAGCGTTAAGTTCCAACAGCGTGTTAAAACACACAACGTCTCAGAAATTCAAAACGAAGTGTTCCTCCACTTACCCTCCCATATGGAGGACACAGCGTGAACCCAAAAAAACATAATATAAATTATAACGATCTTAAACAAGATTTCCTACAAAAAGCTAACAACTAATAATGACATGAGGCAATCATCGAAAGGCCAAAGCAACATTTGAGTAACGATTAAATATGTAGCGTTTGTTTAAGTGTAACAGGTCATATTAAGGCGACGTTTTGTAATTTGACGAAATTGGAGAACAGACTGTTTCACATTTAGTTCATCTAACATATTCAGATGCGTAAATTGATAATGTTGCGATAATTAAACAAAAATGTGACAAATTATTCACAGTATTTTTTTCTTCACGCTGCATCCTGCACAGGCAGAATGAGTTGTCCAGTCTTTACATTCTGCCGAACCGTCAAGACATTGCGTGTTGAAAGATGAATGATTTTTCGAACAAATATATATTTCTATTTGGGTGTTCTTAAAATTCATTAACTTCCAGCAATACAAATCCATGTTCAAATAGCTTTTAACAGAAGAAAGAAGAACAAGTACCAAATAAAAATACCTAAGCATAAAATAACAATTTATAATTTTATACAGAATATAAATGTTATAAACAATAATTTCCATTAATATTCGCCTTAACTAAAGCAGTTACATTACATTACAAGGCAACGTTTATGTCGTATGTGAGCAGTTTAGTGAATTAGTCAGTGTAGTGTAAATACTTGATACCAAGTAGGTCACACTACTCTCACATCAGCCTACTTGCTCATTTTTTTTCAGCTTCACGCTGTATCCCGCTGATAGCAGGGTAGGCAGAGGGAACCTAGTGTTGAGACATTCCATTTGTTACTTCCTGCGGAACTTTTTAAGCAGTTTATGTTGAGTGGTGGGACTCAACACTGCATTGGCCTGCTTACCAGAGCAAAGAGATGAAAACATTAAATATTTTATTTTTTTAAGTGGAAATCGAACCCAACCAATAGTTTGTGCCCCTGCACCACAACTGCCCCATACCTGTTCCTTAATTAACCATTTAACTTCGCTAACTCCTACTCAACACATAAAGACATCAAATTTACTCAACACCGTTATAAATACTAATTACACGAACAAAATAACTTACAAATAAATAAGGACACATTGATACATTAATAATTCGGTTATCTAACACTGCCATACAACAGTGTCAGAGGCTGGACCAATTGGCGGTTCTGGTAGCAAATCCCCACTCGAAAATTCCACAAATCTTTCCCAATACACGAACTACTCTACCCCGCCCAGCGGTACTCGCTACTGAACAGCCTTGAATAACTATTGCTATGCCGGCCATTACACGACGCGTCACCAGCGGCTGATACCTCGTTGAAAAGGGAATTATTTGTGAAATTATCCTATTCTACCTCCTTGCCTCCAGCGTAGACTAACAAGCTAAGCCTATATGTTATGATCTACAATATTTCTTCCAATAAACCCGATGATCGTCCCTGAGTGTTCTAAAAAACGGGCTGCATCAAACGTGCTCTCAAAGTAAGTGCCCGTATAAATTCTAATAAGCATCCATTCTATACAGCTCCCGAGGCCACATCTCTTAATCTCGACTATTTCTCCGTAAGATTTTTACCGGTAGTTACGTTCAAACTTAAGTTTTAGTTGCGTCCTACGCTCGACTCGATTATAAATCGATGTTTTTTACTTCCGTATGTCTTCGTGTTCCAAGTTTAAACGGCAATCCGTCACAGTGATATAATTCATGCACGGACCGACACGAATAAATCTTTCTTATTAAATAGCCATTCTCTTATGGACCGTGTCGCCAGATTTAGATCAAAATGATAGCGTCTTTTAAAATCCTTTGTTGTAATATGATTATCTACGATATATGTGAAGTATGGTGGGGCTTGAACGATTAATTATGCTTAAGAATTTGTAATTTGAATGGTTGTTGTGTATAATATGTTAGAGTTCGTGGGTTTGAATTGTAGA